>JAQGCA010001344.1:0-18102 GCA_034698945.1 Protaphorura quadriocellata
CCTCATTTAATTCGAACCAGTTGATCAAAAGTTACAGCAAAATGAAGTTGGAGACATCATTCTGGGACACCCTGTATTTCAGAAGTGGAGAAAAGTGTCAAAAGTAACGATTTTCATGACTCTTTTCTCCACTTTTGAAATATTTGTTAAAAATCGCTCAGAGGTCTACAATACTTCAAAATGTTCAGAATTAGAATACCCTCCAGATAAAAAATAAAAAGGCGAAAGAAATTTTTTTGGTGACCTACTTGAAAATGTACTTCTCGGGTCAAAATTTTTGACCTTTAACCTTGTCCCAATTTCTGAAAATGAATCACGCCGTACAAATGGAAATGGATTTTTCTAGGTCTATGTAAATTTTCAAATTTCTATCTCTAGAAATGCGGTCTACAAAATGAATTTCTGGGCGTACGTTAACTTTCGTCCGATACTGTACAGGGTGTGCAGGAAAAAGCGCATAATTATTGTTTCTTAATTGTTTGGCGGGGATACAAAACGTTGCAGACAACTTTGAATCCATTTAGGATTAATTTTACCAACTGAACCGTAACGCAATTTAATCGAATGGTAATATTTTCTAACTTAGACTTCTAAATACAAATACATGAAGTTAGAAGGTCAGGAACCACCATAAACGGAACGGCAGAGCTTATCACACATTTCAACGGGGGGTTTCCGCAACTGACTGTAACATAACAATTTGTAAGTACACCACCAAAGTATATACCTAACAGACTATGGACACCCTGAACGTTGTATGGCCGAATTAGTGTCGTCAAAAGTTTAAATCAAATCGGGCTTAATTGCTCGTAAATGTAATCTCATATTTACGGAGTAAGCTTCTTGGGAATTGCATAACGTTGTATTCTTAAAATGAGCTATGTGTCAAATCCTTCACACGGCGACGATACTTATGTGACATCCTGTAGACAATTGTCATTCAAAATAATAATTCAAGTTTCTACGTCGTATGGTGTGCGAAATTTTTGCATTAATTTTTTTGCGAATAAATCGTACGAGTAGCATGTAGCTGTTTTGATTGGTTGAACTGGTAGGAGTCGGCCAAGGCTTATAGCGCCATAACGTGTTTTTCATGAGTAGAACGGTGGCCTTCCTGGTTGGCATGTATCGAGTTTCGCGTGGTCGTGGTCGTATACAGTTGACTCCACGTGCGGTGATGTGATAATGTAAACAACTGCAAAACAACATCAGACCATACCCTTACTTTTTAACATTGGTGTTATCGCTGAACTACAAGAGCCGCAATATGACCAAGACAGACAATGCCAAGAGCCATGAGGAAACGTTTAATATGCTAAAACTGGTGGTTCTGCTATGGCCGACAAGACCAAGCTGCGTTCTGCTTGTCTAGCAAAATGTTGACCATGAATAATGAATAAACCAATAAATAATTTCTAAATAGAGTTGCTTAGTCGGAAGACTGATCTTTGGATTTATTGATAACGGAATTTTTTATTTTTTTAAGCGAGCGGGCTTGTGACTCCTCCCGAAACAGCGTATTATTTATGTTGAATTGGTAAAATTCCACTTGGGAAACACTAGATAACCCTTTCTCTACAAAAAAAACATTATACGTTGTAATGATCATGCCTTTTTGAAAATATACATAATATGTCCTTTTAGCAGACGTACAATTTCAAAAAATGTGTGAACCCAAACAATGGAACCTCATATCGAAACCGCACTAAATGTTGATATATTAATGACCTCTGACATACCAATTTCCTTCACTTATTTTATCAGCTAAATATATCGATAGCGTTGCACATTCCTCGCATCTTACCTTTTCCGGGTGTTTCTACAAAATGCACTAAGCACTAGACATCCCTGGATATTACCTCCGTGGGAGAGAAACGTACTCATCCTTTACAAACTGGTCACCACTTGACGTTGTTTTCCCCAATGACGAATTGAATTGTTTTCTATTGGTGCGTTCGGATTATATTATAAGGCACTAGACTAACCACATCATGTGATGTGTTACACGTTAATGAAAATATAGGTCAATTGTAGGACACATAAGTGCGAAGCGTTGAAGCGAAAAATTATGTAAAGTACTATTTTGAAGCGCATTTCATCGTGACATTTCCACATCGCAAGAATGGCAAAAAAGCGTGCGGCACGTCACTGTAGCTTCACAGTTTTATCCAATTGAAATCCCTCATTGAAGGGGTTGGGATTTTGAGATTGTCCTCGTGCCGGCGATGGTTCGATGATTAGAAAATACCAGACTTGATATAATAATAATAATTATCAGAAGATAAATCTGAAATAAACAGATTAATTCTTGTAAAAGCTCAGTAGGAATAGACATTACAACGAGGTAATTATTCCGGGCAAAAATAATTTGAAATAACAGATAGAAACGTTTGTTTCAGCTCACCAGCGGCTTTAGAATTTACGAAATCAGACTTGAGTGATTGATTGATCAGTTTTCGAAATGAGCACTAAAATCTTACTTAAGCCAGGTCAAAGTTCATCCTCGTCTCTCAAAACAACGAAATCGCTATCACAAGTGTCCAAGTGTATGACTTAATTTTGTAACATATTTGGTGACCTAGTCTGTCTTGTATATACGATTTGTCCAGACATCTATCTAGTCGGTCAATACATAATTTGTTGTTGTCACATGCAGTACCATCCCATCCAACAGGCTTAGAATACTTTGTGGTAAATTTTCCGTTGAGTATGGACTGAAGAAGAGTAAACCGATAAACAAGAGTATTTCAATATGTGTAACTAAAAATTATTAGTGGTTGATATATGCGTTGCCAACTAATCACATACGCATTAAACTATAACTAGGATACGATCTTGCCGAAAAATCAGTGTAGCAGCAGTTACAAAAGGGCAAACTAAACTGCAGTAGCAGCAAAACATAGACAATTAAATAGTACGGCTGCTACTGCTAAGTAGCTGAGTACTGACTATTTGCCTCTCTGTAGTTCAAGAACGAACGCCCACTTCCAAATTAAATAGTGGAATATTCCCGTGCTGACTCCACAGTGCTTTACAAGTTGTGAAGGGGAACAGTTGCTGTTTGTTAATCAACTTTTACATTACAAAACTGGATCTTTGTATACAAATTACTAGACCTGACCTTTTGCTATTATCAATTCAAGTTATTATTAGAAATTACAAAACTCTTGAACTTTATTTTTATAAATAGCTCACTTTCTCATGAAACTTAATAAAATAGAATCGCATTATTTAAGTCATTAAAATTACAGACAATTTACAATTTACAGAATCATAAATACTTAAGCCAACTTCCACAAAATTGTGAATATAAGAGTGCGTGTTTTTCATCTCGTTACTCTTGCTCTTGCACTAATTTTACTGAACCAGAGACAAGTGTTGGCATTTCAGAACATTATTGTTATTGTGCACAGTTCATTATTCTTTGACGTGAGATCATAGTGCGTAAAATTAGAATTAAGCTGATGCACATGCTTTTGTGTATGGACCATAAACACAGTCACCCGTAGTACTCAAATTGAATTGAAAGGTAAGAAGTTTGTTGTTTTAAATAATATCCATTTTACGAAATTATAGCCGAACCGAGAGAAGTCGAAAGGTGAAGCATACTACAGCGCAAATTGGCACTTTAAGCGTGATATTTTCAGAGTGTATCTGGAGTTTTATCTTTATATAGATCAAAATATTAGTCAAACTTTCTTTTGTCACTAATTGGCGAAGTATAAATGGGCCGAGCCTATAAATATGCTGAGAGTGAAAATGTACTTACCGTAAATCCCCGAACAGTAACCCGGGTTAGTATTTTTTTAGGCTGCCTCGAGACCGGGTTTATATTCGAGATCCGGGGCAAGGTGATACATAGGCTCTTATGGAAGAATGCATTATTTGACCCGGTTAGTATTCGAGACCGGGTTACTATTCGGGACCGGTTTCTAATCGGGGATTTACGGTAAGCGGGTTCAAAACTAAGGTTGGTATTTTTCCCAAGTATATCGCAATATTTATAATATACCCGACAGCGCGCTTTAGTAATTTCACCTGGGAAAGATTAATTACGGTTAGCGCTGTTTTGCTTCCGGACTCTCAGTAAATATTTTGTCTGGAACACTATAGAGCCTTGAGTCAATAAGGAAATTGAAAGCTGCTAGTAAATTATGTTCAGGTCATTCATCTCATGACTCATCGAACGAGATATTGGGTTCGCTGTTACACAGTATTTCATTAAACTTAAACTCGAAGGAAGGATTAATGATATCGTCCCAAACGGTATGACTAAAAGGAAATACAACAATAATTCGATAAAAAATTCATACACGTCGTAGATTCTTTCTTATATTCGCCGAGCATCGGACGAAGAGTTTAAGTCGCGAAAGTTAATAGACTGTTGGAAATTCATATAATATACTATCAATAAGTTATAATTAAGTTTCACTAGGTTTCCTGTGATGCATGATGTATGCTGTAATAAGAAAATGAAATGGCTGGTCTTCTCTGTAGGAGATTAAAATCTTGAACATAATTGTCCGAACACTCTTCTCTAATTTTCGGATTGGCTGTCACGCGGGCTGATGTAATAACAATAGCAAATGGAACGACTAAGCAAACTGTTAAAATATATCGTAATTGTAATTGCGAAATTAGATTGCGAGCAATGTTCAAAGTCTGGAGTCGTAAAGCTCATAAATATTTTCCGACTGGTGCTCTAAACTAAACAGTATTAACTATTATGATGGTAAAGCACCAGAACTGACCTTTATACTTACTGGAATAGCTTTAGGATTTTCCCGTCAGATATGATGTTATAGCGTCGTATGACCTTCAGCTCCTTTCATTTTTGAAAAGTATATTAGAGGAGAAAAATATTTGCTTTTCGCATTCATTCAACAAACATCAAATCAGAAGTAGTGCTGCAATAACTCAGTGGTCATAAAATTAAACTAATTTTATTCGACGTCACGCGTTAGCGATTGACGATGGTCAATTTTTCTAAAAGCAAATATAGGTCACATCCTTGTACGATTCTTTCGGGATATGTACTTGTTAATTTGCTGACTAAAACTATATTTATTACGATTTTGCGATATCGAGTTTACCACATTAGCTTAAGCGAAGCCATCAGGCACGATGCCAATTAATTTATTGTATTGTAATGCAGTTCGACTGTATACATATGTACGATTTTGGTTGTTTTCGCCAAATCTCGTGGATCGCGACATTCCTTGTATAATACTACAAGGTCAACTATTTCCAGTCCCAGTCAACATTTGATTCCAATTCGCAAGTGTGAAATCCACAATTGAACTCTCCACTCTCCTCGCGTAAACACAAGTACGACCACGCGTCTACTCCAATTTGTTTAATTCGACCCTAATTAAGTAGCACGAATTGATCTCATGTATTATGTAATCATTAACACTTTTGATCAGAACGCTATGCTTAACGTCGACCGTCATGATTACTTATTTTACCAAATAAACCGGAGTCATTAGGCTTAGATATCGCTTACAAACCTGGTATACTCGTTGTTCATACTTACACTGCAGAGTAACTGAATTTCCTTTTATTGCAATGTAATTTCTGCCCTGGGAGTAAATGAATTGAGGTAGAACAAAATGCGCTTGCTTATTTGTTGTGCAGTTAAAATGTCAAAGTCAAGGTAAAGCTAAGGTGGGTATGAAGCAAAATTGTATTATTACATAACATGCATACATATGTACGTATAGCAGTTATTACACCTTGCTTTGTTTGGCATATTGCCGAAAAGAATCATTTGCATCGCATTAACGCACATTAAAGTGCAACCATGCACTTTTGTTATGCGAATTCATCTGCGAAACTCTTACATCTGAAAATAAGAGATCTACATTTTGTAGAGAATTCTGTGCAGTAGTGGGCCCAATACACTATATATTTTAACTATGTGAGCGCTTTACATTTTCAATAGCTCGATGAATTCCACTAATCCACATTACCTTCACAAAATGTATATGATATTTTTTTCTGAAAATCTCCAACCTTTGTGGAGTCAGGAAAATAGTTATCAGCACATCATTCAGTATTTCCGTAAATCCCGATCCCGAACCCGCTTGATTTACATTTTTGAGAATCTGGTCTCCTGAGAAGAAAATGTAACTTTCGAACACAATTAATTCTAAGCACATTGCACTTCAATATAGTAGTATTGCATATAAAATGTACTTTAATATCGGATGATCGGATCAGACGACAAAGAGTTGTTAAAAACAAACCACGCCATGGACGTTCGAGGAGATTGAACCCGTTTCGGCAAATCAGGTCGACAGGCGGTGCACTTTTTTTATAATGCATAGGAACAATGTCCTTTTTCTTACTCTGTATAATCATTGCAAAAAAGTTGTTCCTGCGAGAGTGCAAAATAAAACGTCACTCCTCGTCGTCCTTTTGCTTTCTCTCTTGATTACAATGAACTTTGTTCGAATGTAAAATTCAGAACAAGAAAATAAAAGATGGACTTGCTTTCTTAGCGTGAAACCTCATTCCTGCCAAAATTTCTTAATATCCGTAGGTTTAGTGAGATGTTTGATAATTCGTACGTGATTTCTCAAAATTCATTAGATGTGCTCATTTTCAATCTTTCTTTTTACATATTAATATGAGACTGCTTAGAAATGTAAATAATCCTATTCGAGTGGTAAGAGGTAGATAAGATATGGCCAGAGAAAAAGTATTCACTTTACTCCGAATGAGAAAATTCAGCACTCCTGACCACAGATTATACATTTTGGGAATATACTGGATGACGTAAATTGCTAGCAAAGATGACCGGAAATTAGAACGTGAAAGTACTTCGACGCTTTTGGTCTAGAAGTGTACCCAAATTGTAATTGCAAACCTGCCAAGTAGGTCATTTTTGGCAAAACGTTAATTAACAGGGATTAAAATAATTGCGCTGGGATTGCAGTCCCTATAATTATGGTTTCTATATGTATAGTAGTGGATGGCTATCTCGCTATTAAGGTAATAGGATTCCACTCTCAGTAGTCACTAAATGGTCACTGGCATTTTTATTGCAAAAGAACTTCGGCTGAAATATTGTGCAAAACTTCTGTAAACTAAATTCAATAATGTCCGCGAATATCCACAATGAAATGTTTGAGGTCTCACATCGCCCCGTAACATTGACTTTTTTGTTTCTGACCGCGATCCAGAAGTCCCAAATGACCAAATATTTATTTAACGTGACCTCGAATCACGGATCCCTTCCACTCCTACCAAAATGTGACATTTTAGGTCAATGTTTTCGTTTTAACAACACAATTTTGACCAGATCTCATAGTACTGTTTCGTGTTTCCCCTTGACCAAGACAAGAATTTACCTGTTTACCATAATAATCTTAGGTAAACATATTCATTTTCATTTTCATTTTGGTAGCTACACAGATACGGAGTGCTCAAAATAAGAGTATTCTATCGTTTGAGTTCATTCTGAATGCCAAAAATCGTTCGGAATTTTACACAAAATAAGTTTACTCAAAACAGTAACTGTATAAGATTTTAACACCAATTAGAATAAATAATTGGAGTTACGTTAGGCTGCATAAAGCTGGACATTGACACAACTAAAGACGAACAGTCTCCAAAGTGTCTACTGTACAATTTTGCAGTGTTAAGTAGAAAGGTGACTGATACTCGTGAGTGAGTCCATCGTCATCGTCATGCCCAGTTCAATGGTATAGTAGTGGTAAGAGGCCCCCAGCCAACAGCTGACGGCCCATCATATCACGCCATGTAGTCATCGCGTGATTCTCCGAATCTTTCCTTCTCTCAAACCTCAAATCGAAGGATGAATAAATGAAAGGGTGAATCATATAAACACTCGAGGAATCGAAATTCAAACGATTTTTCCATTCTTCTGAGAATTCGCCTAAATAGTAAATAGTAAAAGTCCTGGGTTATTTATATTTCATCTTTAATTTATTTTTAGCCGGGCATGCAGTTCTTGTATGTTAAAGTTTACTATTGTTGAGTTTGAATTCCATATTTTCTCAACTAAAAATAAAATTCATTCAAACTGTTGAAAAATTCGAGGGATTAAAGACGACTAGTAATTACGGTTAAATGCTAAAATGAAATGATCCACAAAATTGGGCAATGTCAATGACTAAATTGGCTAATTTAGAAAGGTCATGATGTGTAAATTCTTGAACGTAAAATGTGCATACAAATTACAAATCTGAATGGAAATAAATGAATGGTCTGAGTGAGCGCAAATTCCAACTGAATCTCGAACTTGCGAGATCGTCCCTGACTGAACTTTGCACTTTTTGGTCTGTTGGTCTTGGTAGAGGTAAGTTATAGACAGATATAATGGAATAGCTAGGAGGCTAGATTCGCTAGGATTGCTAGAAGTCTAGGAGCGATGAGGTTTCTGCACACACAATACATAGACAACCGAACCAGTCATGCAAAAAAATTGGTTTACTGCCGTGCTGTGCAAAAGTGTAATTAGAATCGCGCGTTAGACAACGTCACAAGGTGAAAGGAGACGGACGTTGCAAAAAATTAGTTGCAAAAAGTAACTTCACCACCAGTTAGTTTCCTGTTCATTTTTGACTTTTACATCATTTTAGACTATGTGCCGTGTCTGTGATTTTTTTGGTGCTGTAGTGTGGTTACAATCAATTTTTACTGAAAAGAACTAGGAAAGGAAATTTTAATTGTGTAAGTCATTAGTTGCTAACTTGAGATACTTCTAATTATCTATTTCACGGTTTCTTTATTGTTACTGCTTGTGAAAATAATTAAGACAAAGGAAGATTATTCCAATTTTGTCAAAATTTCGAAAGACGTACCGTTGAAGTACTGTTGTGACAGAAGATAAATAAGATAATACGTAAAAAGAATTACAGAATGTGTATGATGTAATCATGTAATACGGTTTGGTTTAATTTTTGTTTTCTTGAACTGATATTATTTTGGAAGTAAACGGCAAGCCCATGCATGAATGGGAACTGAACTAACAGACTGATTGGATATCATTTTTAGGAGATGGGATGGAAATATTTTGCTTAGATATTATAATATAAAATTTGAATTCTATACATGGGGTGAGGTATTATAAAATAAAATAAAATCATGAACAAGCGTAATTTTTTTCTAAAAAAATTTTGCACATGGGGTATTCTTGTTCTTTGTTGATTCTTGTTGGCCGCTAATTGGGTTCTTCTGAATTGGATTTTGATTTGAATTGAAGGCTAACATAAAACTAAAACCCAATACTTCATCGGTTTAGTGCGAAAGCGAATTTGCTTCGTGTATTTTCAAATACTTAATAATTTTTCTTCATGGTGTCTAATTTTTAGAATACATCTTGAACTATGAACTACCTGGGCCCAATCGGAAGAGCTATTAAAGGACTTTACAGTGGAATTAATGGAGCCACACTAACTGGAGCCATTGATGTCGTTGTTGTCGAAGATGAGTTTGGGAATTTTAAATGCACTCCATTTCATGTCAGATTTGGGAAATTGGGAGTTTTACGAAGTCGGGAAAAGGTAATTAATTATGATTCAGAAATTACACATAATGCATTTCATTCTGTTTTCAATCAATTATTTTTCGCACGTGTACCTTGAACTCTATCAACCATTGTGGCTTTGATTGTAATAAATTGTAACCGAGTGGACTTGGACTAGTATTGACCGTGAAGCCTGAACTGAACCCAGATAAAATTATCTATTTCGACGAATTATAATTGCATTGTACTCATTGGAAGCACATAAAGATCCAAATTAATCACGATAGCACAGCTGCTTGCAGTTATACATGCAATTCATTCTTTTGTTTCTTTTTGTCTTTTAATGGATGCTAGCTAACGTGACTTCTTCGCGCCCACAAAAGCAGTTCTTTTAAATGAAATGATAAAAACAACATAATTTTTGTGCTATAATATAACTATGTTTTACAGGATGATCTTTGTCTACTTTAAAATAAATACAAATAAGTTTTGAAGTTAAAGATAAATAATTTGTTATTCAAGGTTGGCCGCTATTTGCTCCATTGTTTTGGCAAATATGATACGATACGTTCCCTCCAATTCCGAGTCATTACAGGCAATTTCAGAAGTAAAATATACGTAAACTAACTTTCAAAGTATTAGGGCAAACGGGCAAAGCCTATAAACAAACAGTATGTTTGATTTGCGTCGTTCAATTGTTTTAAGGCTATGAAAGATAAAGCGATTAATATAACCACATTATGAGTAAGGTTCGACGTCTCTGAAAAATGCATTTGTTGTTGACGAGCTTAGAGTCTTCCTCCAGTCTTTAGAGATTAGATTACTGAACATAAAGCCAACATTTCTAAGTTTAGTTTTATTCATTCTCTTTGATAGGTCGTTGACCTGGAAGTAAATGGATTTGCAGCACCAATTCGTATGAAACTCGGTGATTCTGGTGAAGCATTCTTCGTCCAAGAATTGGACTCGGATGATGAATTGGATGATGAGAATTTGGCAACTTCGCCACTTCCTTCCTCACCTCAACATTCAGACAGTGATCATCAAAAACGGATGAAAGCCATTGAACAGTCTGGAATATCAGAGTTATCCCGTGGTGATACAAAGATAACAATCGCGGCTGATGACGGTCTGGCTGGCCCAGAAACTTCAATTATGGCAAAATCTGACGATACAAAAGGCCGTAAACGGAGACGGAAGCGAAGAAGAAATCAGGTAAGACATCTGAACTTTATTTGAACTTTTCAGGATCTAAACGTGCCTTTTGTTATTTTTAATTATTAACCGTGACTGAGTACTTGAACGTCTACGTCATGTCACTGTTTGCGTTATATCTGGCAAGTGCAATAAGTTAATGAGATATTTCCTGTAAATGACTAAGGCCCGGCCAACTGGAGAGACACGATTTCGTATCGTGCGTGGTAATACAAAAGGAGACTTTTTTACGGTAAGGAATTGCCAAATGAAATACATTTGAAACGTGTTTCTTCATCTATTTTGGTAGTAACGTCTTGCCGGCGTCCGCGTCACACAAGTCACACTCAAACAATGCCCGTGCCAAATGCTAGAGATTTGTTCATTGATGTTAAGAAGTTGAATGAATCTAATTTGTTTAAATTTCAGGGTTCCAAAAGTGACATTGTTGTTATCCCAAATGTCCCGGAAGATCAAGAAGAACCGGAAGCTATGTTCAAAATGGATGAAGATTTGAATGGGGTTGCCGAGGCACTCAAAGGCTTGGATTTGTGCGGAGTCGGAGGAATGCCACAAAGTAGAAGTTACCACCGGGATTTTTATTCAGACACGGAAGTAGATGCTACTTCTACGCCTCAGAATACCAGACCTTCCACACCCATCCAGTCAGACTCCGAATACGAAATTAGTAAAGTTCAAAAGGTTAGCCATTTTCTCTTTGTGTGATACATTTCTGATTATCGGCAAAGATAACTGACGTATAATTTTGATACCTGCTTTACAGAGGGATGATGAACTTCCTGATGTTAGTAAATGGCCATGGGGTGAACTACCGTCAACTGCATCTACGACTGCGGCGACCACTCCAATGGGAAATCTACCTACGCAGACTGATAACGCTGGGCACAATCAACCAAATTCTTCCCCAGCGAAATCGACGAGTAAGTCTTTATTGTAAGATTCTTTAACGGGAGAGTTTGTCATTTTGTGATTTTGAATAGTTTTTGATTTTGATTATTAATATTTTCTCGTTATCGTGTTATAGGCAGCGACGACAATCCGCTCTCTAGTGATGATGAAACTAGACAGCGGCTAGGTTCGGAAAATAGATCCATGTTGGCCAGCATGTTTTCATTTATGAAGCGAAACAATTCACAGGGAAGTGGACCGATTGGAATTGACTCATCTCCCGGTATATACTTGGATGATCTCAACGTTGAAACAATGGATCCAGAAGTAGCAGCTCTCTATTTTCCTAATTTTGGCAGAGACAGAGAGGTAATCACATAATACATACCTGATTGAGTTGCCCGAATCGGCCCGTGGTTTTTCCTAACCAACCATTTAATCGTGTATAATATTTTAATCAAGGCAAAACATTCAAAAAAAGATCAAGATGAAGACGTCGAGTCTGGGAAGGGAAGTTCCCTGCCACAGTCACCACAACCTGGTTCATCACCAAAAGGATCACACTTGTCGGTTTTTATGGAAGGTCACCAAAGACATCGGTCAGGAGATAAGTCTGAATCAGAATTTGAGGCCCTGTCTCTCTGTGGCAGCTCGTTGGGACTTTTTGAACAATCTAAATTAACATATGATGAGTTGGTTGAGAATCCAGACTTGATTTTGAATGCTGCCCCAGAGTCAATCGTCGTAAAAGTAGACGGTAAATTTGTTCCTTGGCCAGCAGCTCTTCCAATGCTGTTGTCGAACACATTTTTCAAGAGGCCTCTTCCTCAGGATGTGTACCAAAAGTAAGCTCTTCATTTTGAATTGAAAAGGGGTAAAATCATAGAATATTGTCTGAATTGAGAGGAGTAAAATCATATATTGTCTAAATGAACGACAACTTTTATAGACTAATGAGTCAATACATCAGGAAGGAGGACCAAAACCCCAATTCGTCAACGGGTACTTCTTTGGGCCCAGGAGTAAAAGTTGACTCTTCGGTGGGGGCCAAAAGACAAGGGTCTTCTTGGTTCCCGTGGAGAAGATCTCATAATTCATCCACTGATGCCCAACCCACATCTGATGAAAATCACCTAAAGTCAGATCAGCACCCGTTGAATTTGAGTGAAGGTGACGCCTCGTCAACAATATCTTCTGGGCACCAGTCACCAATGTCCAGCGGCCCAACGAATTTAAAGGAAGTTTCTGGAACTTCATCATCTGATGAGTCTGAAGGTGGTGGTGGTCTGGAGGAGAAAGAAAATAAGTCTGGACGGTCGAGCCGGAAGGATATGCATGCCGTTATTAATATCCCAAACAGCATTCCTCCTGTTGGACTTTGTGACAAGTACAAGAAGAGTTTGAGACTCACTTCTGACCAGATTGTGAGTCTATAATTCAGCTTTTACGTATATTTCTCTCAGCGTTAAAAATGATGTCCTCATTGCTCGTGTTAATCAGTAGAAAGATCTTAACTCAGTTTTTATCTCTTCAGCCAATTGATCCCAGAAAGCAATAAATTGTTAAAAGAATGAACACTTTCCGAACTCAGTTTTCATTCAGGGTATTTGAAAGTTTCCACTGCTTGTCAAAGGATGCGCTGGTCTAATTTTTTTAAATTCTGGAATTCTGGAAAGCCCTTCAATGAATCAAAGGAAAATTCCGTTCAATGAGCGAGACTATTTTGCATTGCTTATCATTCGTACACATCTTTAGAAGCGATTTAACATTTGCTTTGTTTCTGTTGTCATAGAACGCTTTGGGATTGAAGTACGGCCAAAACGAAGCTGTTTTTAGTGTGACCACTGCATATCAAGGAACTACAGTTGCTCGTTGTCACATTTATTTATGGAGGTACGACGATCGCGTCGTCGTCTCCGATATTGACGGCACTATTACCAAGTCTGATGTTTTGGGTCACATTCTTCCAATTATTGGAAATGATTGGGCTCAATCTGGGGTTGCTCAACTCTTCACACAAATTCAAGACAACGGGTACAAAATGCTATACTTGTCAGCGCGTGCCATTGGTAAGTGTCTATAAATCATTTTTACCAAAAAAAGTTTGTTGGTTCACACTTAACATATACTTTATTGCGTTACTCCAGGTCAAGCAGCTATTACTCGAGAGTACTTAAGGTCAATCAAACAAGGTGATGTTACACTTCCGGACGGTCCACTCCTTCTAAATCCTACTTCTCTCATGTCAGCCCTTCATCGGGAAGTCATTGAGAAGAAACCTGAAGAGTTCAAAATTGCTTGTCTGAAGGATGTTTCCGTAAGTGAATCTTGTATAACTTTTTTAGTCAAATTTCCGATTTAAGAAATTAATGGCCATTTTTAATTTACAGTTACTTTTCAATGACAATCCCTTCTACGCTGGATATGGAAATAAAATTAATGACGTATGGGCCTATCGAGCTGTTGGAATTCCAATTCCACGTATCTTCACCATCAATCATAAAGGAGAACTTCGTCATGCCCTGACGAACACATTCCAGTCATCGTAAGTTTTCAGAACAATTGATATTTTAAGCTGGCCATAACCGTCATGATGAGGACTTGTCAAATGTTATCTTTAGCTTTAGCACTTACATTTTTGTTGCAAGGTTTCTCTACATCTATTTTTTGTGTGATTTACTTTGAATCCTCCAGATATATTGGGCTTAGCCATATTGCGGATGACATTTTTCCAAAGTATTCTAAGGAATCAAGTTTACTGTGATATTTAAACAGTCCTGTTAGGTATACATTTCATTTTATTGAAGGAATGTGTTTTTCTTGTATTTCTGTTGAGCTGGCTGTGGGGTTGACTATTCTATTTCTAAATTAACCTGTTGATGGAGTAGTGAAATCAGGGTTTTGCTGATTGCGGACACTGACTCTGAGCTTGTCTTAACAATTCAGCTTAAAGCTAATCCTGTTTTTAAATATGAGAGTTGTGACGGTCTTGGAGTTTGATTTTGCAGTCTCAACCTGAGATTTGCTAGTTTGTAAGAATTGCTAAAATTAGAGTTTGTCTGTTGTCTGACTTCGACTGTATTAGTAATTAATATTTTCCTTGCCGATTGGTGATTGATTACTGCCTGAGCCTGAATTGCACGAGGCTTCACTTACATTTCATCTTAACAGTTAGCAGTTCAGGAATCCGATATTATTTAAACCTCAAGATTAGGTTTCATTGCCAACCTACACGTGGTGATCCGAACGAATCCTGATTTTGCAGACCTTTGTCGAGTTGAATCCCAGTAATTCAGTCAGTTGGTTAACTGATTGCTTTGATTACCGTCATTCAGCATACGTTGTTCCAATAAATCGGAACAAATCCGGATTCGTGTGAACCACCCACTAAACATTTGTTTTTGATTGCGTCTAAAAATGAAATGTTTTGATAATTCTGCTTTAACTCTTCCAATATTAAATTTAGCGACCTGTGAAATTAATGATGCTATTATATTTTGAATTTACAGATATACGAGCCTTGTAGAATTGGCAGAACATATTTTTCCCGTGTACAAATTCGCGTCCGTTCAAGCATTCAGTCAAACGGATGGTTTCAACAATTTTGAGTTTTGGCGTGAACCTTTGCCAATTGTTGTACCACTTGAGGATCCGAACAAACGACCATAGTTTGACTAATTAGATTCTGTGTGGTATGCTGAGGATACTAACTGAAAAGTCCTATTGTTACCATCTATTTGAATTTAATTATTCTAATTTTTATGAATAATTCAAACCTTTTTTTCTGCCAGTCGAGTCTGGCGATTTTTACAATTATTATTACAAATATCCCTCATGTTTATTAGGTTTGATTAAGTTAAGCAGAACTGAGCAATCGTTCCGAGTATGATGGTTATGTTTTTGTCAACTCACCCAGGTCATTTTTCTCATGAATTCAATCTAAAGATTGGTGTCCTTAAGTTAAGCCGAACTCGTTTATAGCTTTAATTGTTGTGGTTATGTGATGATTAGATTAAAGTACTTTTCTCCGAGACCATTTTGTTCAATGATTTTATAAGAGGTGTTAATTGGCCGGTGGTCACGTGATTGTGGTGTATTTTTAGTAAGTTATTTTGTCTTAAGTGTTAAGACTACCGTTTCAGATCTTCGAGTAATTATTAGAAGACTTTTCAACTGATTGGGTCTTCCTGTCCACTTCTGTAATGCAGACTCCCTACGCTAAGTGTTTGCGCTTACCCGTATTTTGTATCAAAATGACTGTATAGAAGCGTCATTAGTGATGTTTATGATCTTTCAACTCTGTTAAAAGTATTGAAATTAATTTACATCATTTCCACTTTGACTAATTTTGTTCACCTTGTATATGTATTGTGTAAAGCTCTCAAAACTTGCCGTAATTCATTTGATCAAAATTGCATTTGAATCATTATACTAAGAATGGAACTTCTTTTATTATCCGCGTTGTGAGAAGAAGACATATATACGTGGAAGTTAAAGTTAATACATAATTGCAATTGTTAAAAGAATACTATTCGTGAGCAGTAATTAGCGTAACTGTGCAATCACAAGAAATCATGAATAAAATCGTGTATATGGAAATATGTACCTCTTACTTAACACTTCCGAATTTGGTTCCTGACTGATATTGACGTGATGTGTGGATTAAATGACATTTCTCATATTTTTGAAAGTATAATTAATAGTTTCATATTATCCTGTTTAAATACGCATTTCATTATAGTCAAGGTGTGAGTTAAAGTGACTGACGCGTGACGCATGGCATAGCAATAACTACAACGACCGTTTTCCGCCTAGAAATACACGGAATAATGCTCCCGTGTAATTCTAGCAGCCAAACGCTTTAGGCCTTTCGGGTTGGGAACTTAACAAACGTTGTTCAGGAGGTCAACGGCTAAAACATATCCAAAATATGTTGTAGGGCTCGGACCGTCCGGTCCCGGTCTGGTCCTGAGGCTGGGACCGGTACCGGACCGTATATATGTTTGGACCGTATATATGTTTGGACCGTATATATGTTTGGACCGTATATATGTTTGGACCGTATATATATGTACATGTAATTAGCATGTACCTGTCCGGTCCTAACGGTCCAATCCCGGGACCGGACCGGTATTGGACCGGGACCGTCCGAGCCCTAAAAATGCGGCCTAATCTAACAGGAGTTTTCCATGCTCTTTGTGTGATATCCTTTTGAGATATGGATTGACCGAAATTCGGAGTTGATTTGGCCTCTAAGTTCATTGAGATGAGCGTCATTGTTCATATATATTTGTAAAAGTGGACCAAGAACTCAAAGGGAACCTTGACGCGAGACCAATGAATTTCTGAAGTTTTGAGGCAAAATCGAACAACTCCGATTTCGGCGTGTAGGACTTGTCAGTGTATTTCCAGTGGCGTGGCAAAACGGCTTTTGGGGTAGAACCTTCACTAAAGTCTTTCAGGAAGGCAATATGATTTACGACGTGTCAAAAACTAAACAAATTCCAACGGCGATCCAATTCTCACAAGATGTCTGCGGTATTCTCTTACATTTTTCACTGGTTAGATTCACTGGGAGGGAACTGTGGGAACCCATTTGGAGGAAATAATCTGCGGTAAGCCGCAGGGAAAATAAACTTTTTCCAAGGACCGGTAAAACAACTTTCAAAAACTGAAGACAGCATCGGTGAATTTTTCGAAGGCAGTTATTTTCGGCGGGGTTTAGTAGATGAACATGACAAAAATCCGGCCTTTTATATCGATTTAACAGTTTTTTTTTAGGCTAATAGCTCGCTGTAGACACGCTGTAGGAGTTTCTACAAAATGCTTATTTGACTTTTTGTCCAGTCCAAGTAGTCCAACTCGCGCTGATTGGGCTGCCGATGTATGGGCAAAGGCGGGGTGACCACTTTATCAAGATTGGCTTGGAGTACAGAAATCACGAATAGTTGGGCGGTTAGGGTCAAAATCGATATTTTTTTAAATCACTGAAAATGGGGGTCAAAGTGGATGCCTCAAAAAAGAGTACTGTACTCCTAAAAAGAGTAAGGATGGACAGCTTGGCGCAAAAGTGACCCTGTGTATATTTGAAAGTCTGGAGTACCACTAAACTTGCGGACCAACTGATCAAATTAATCAGGGGACATTATTTTGGTCCACATTTTATAAAACATATTAATATTATTCTTCTGTACAGTTTTAGTCGGTCGGAAATACTAGCAATTAGTGCAAATTAAGTTTAAGCTTACTTACAGGTACATTCTTAATAATATTTCGAGATTATCCGGACAATGCAACCAATTCATTCTTGATTGTCGAATTTGAAACCCAATAAATAACATTACACTAGTTCCCCCTTATTGTATTCATGTTATGCATTATGTATCAACTACCATTCCACCTCTAGTCAAAAAAACGTTTTAACTAATGTAGGGTGACCATAATTTCTCAGGCCCAAAGCAGTATCCAATTTTGAAATAGGGGGGTCAAAATCGATATTTTAC
>JAQGCA010001345.1:0-18094 GCA_034698945.1 Protaphorura quadriocellata
GACATCCCAATCTTCAAGAAATCAGAACCCTGGAGCATCGACATCCCAATCTTCAAGAAATCAGAACCCTGGAGCATCGACATCCCAATCTTTAAGAAATCAGAACCCTGGAGCATGGAATCAGAACCCTGGATCATCGACATCCCATTCTTCACGAAATCAGATCTTAGCCGCACCAACATCACAAGCCGCAAGAAATCTGACTCAAGCAGTTCCAGTTTTGACCCCAGCGACATCCGGTTTGAGCACCGCAGTGCATAATTTGGCTTCATCGACAGCAGCAGGGAATGTGATGTTAGCAGTTTCTGATTTGACCGGAAATTTGACCTCAGCAGCATCTAATCTGCGCACCACATTCTCTGAATTTGCTGAATCTCTAACACAATTGGCTTCAGCACCAACACAAGCTAATTTGATTTCGACTGCTGAAGCCTTAACATCAACGATTTCGAACATAGCAACAAATGTACCGTCTCTGCAACCATCAGTCTCGAATCTAGCTCGAACGGCACGCACATTGGTAACAACACCCGAAGCAGCTAATTTGGTTTCCGAAGGTACTTCAGTAGTTAGAAATTTCACCTCAGCAGCAGTCCCTACGACTCAACCAAATACTAACACAAATACAACTCAAGCGGTTCCAGAGAGGCGAACGGTGAATTCCAATACCCAGAATCCTGCATTGCCCCCACCCATTAATCAGACGACAGCCCAACGAAATACCAATACAAATACCACCCAGAATGGAAGACGGGCTGGTAATGCTAGTAACCAGGGATCTAGAAGCGAGCCCCAGACAACTCCAGTTCCCCCAAACCCGATTGAGGAGGTGTATATTCCAAAAGCACGCCGGATGTTGAAGATCTCTCATCCGGTGAAATATGTGAGAGCTGATGCCCCAAGAGCCGCAACTTCGAGTGGGACAACTTCGACCACTGACGCGAACGGGACAATCATAACGGATTTCGTGTATTCAGAGGCATTAAACACGAATGACGGAATTGAATATGTAAATGAACAGGATGAAGATGCTCACATCAACGTCCCTGCCCAAAGACCACCGGAATTTCAACAACAACTTGATGCTCTGAGCGAGGAAAATTGGGACGAGTGAGCTAGCAGGATGGAGATAATACATAATGGTCAGTGTAATTCTCTGGATCTTCCGTTTTTACCAAATATTGATGAATACTAATAATATTATACCGTAAATGACTGGTCAGAAGCAAATTAACGTCGTGGTCACGGACTTTCACCACTTTCACCACGATGGAGAAAGTCACTTCTATTTGACACCAGGCTTCTAATCTGTCATTTGTAGTATACATGTGCGAATTCAAACGAAATTTCATTCAATGAGCCTTGTGTCCACTCTAACAGAAATATGACTCAAAATAACTCTTTAACGAATTTACCTTTATTTTCTCTCAACTGTAGAAACTGCATCCTTATCTGTGGAAATCTTCAATAGATAGATCGGATGCCATCATTTGCAGAGAAAATACAAATTTATTCTCAACCTTTCCATATCTCACGGATATCTTCTTCAGGAGAAATGTTACAAGAGAAAATATAATTAAACACAATAATGCTTCTTTATTTGTCGGTGAACCAATGTTTGAAATTGTAATTCCTGCTATGTTGTTCAAAACCCATAGAATGTAAAATATTTTTCTACTAGTAATATTAGATGATTTTATACATACATGTAGAACACCTGAATATTAATATTTTGCTATGGCCATAAGTTTAACACTGTATCCATGTGAACTGCTACGACCTTTTGTTAATTTTATCATGTTATAACGCTTTAATCGTTTTTGTAATTAAAATCAGTAAATATTAGTAGTAATTATCCCAGATTTTTTTATCTAGCTATTCTTTATCTGAGAGTTGTAAATTGAAGTGCGTGACTAGATTTCATATCTAAATGACGGATTAAAAGCCCGGGCTTGTGTTTATTAAGGTTAAGTCGCTGCGACAGACTTTCACCCCTTTCTCCGTGAACCTCAATAGAGACGGCAGGAGGAAGTGGTCGCTTCTATGAGAGATGAACCTTTCTGTAGTTAGTTGAGTTCTTTTATTCAGGACAACAATATAAACTGCTATCAATGTTCAGACCCACTTCATAAAATATCTACGGCTGTATTGATTTAATTACTGTGTAATAATTAAGGTGTAACTGAATGTAACCATGTCCAGGGATGTGCACGAATGATTAGAAACTTGGAATTTTAATGTATGGAGTTTATTACAATATTCAATTCAATGAAATAGTACAACGCAGATGGGACCGATTTGTTTTTTATTTTCTTACAGGAGCAGTTCTTTACCAAATTTCAAAGTCAAATCAGGCAGTTGAATTTGACTCTATTTTTTAAACGTTTCAACAATTGACCTTCTGAACAACTTTATGAAGGTTCTACCCTGAAAAGCCTGACCGTTCTAGATATACAAAAGTCGAGCACACTTTGTGACGTCATTAGTGCGCCATGAACTCACAAGTTCCATTAAACCCGTGTATTTCTAGCGGCCAAACGGTTAGACTTTTCAGGGTATGATCTTCACAAAAATTGCTCAGGAGGTCACGCCTCACGGGCCGCAACGTATCAATAAAGCGGCCAAATACTACTGCCTAATTTACTTTCTCGGTACAACATCCAGATATAAAGGTTTATCAAATGCGACAACGAGCATGGAACCCGTTTTATAACTCAACACACTGTCGTCCCTAACCTTAAGAGAAAAGTTCTTAAAGAAGTATGACGTGAATAATTTGAGTGATTCATACGCAAATCGCATTCCAATGCAATTCCTTGGTCCATGTCCAAATGTCAAGAAGGCATAAGGATTCAAATCCTGTTTATTCTCCGGTGAAAACCGTTCTGGTAAAAAACGCTCAGGTTCTGGATAAATGTCTGGGTTCCTATGAGCTGGCCAAGTGGAGACCATGACAGCTGTTCCTTTCTTAATTTTGATTCCATTGTGAGTCCAATCTTTCATGCATAGTCTTTCTGGACGGAAGAGGGATGGCCCTAAACGTAGAGCTTCATTCACACAACCAGACAAATAAGGAGAATTCTCATCTCGAATGCTTTCCGTGTTAAATTCTTGTCCAAATTTCTCATATACTTTGTCGATTTCGGTTTGGAGTTTGGTTTGAACATGGGGATTCTTAGCTAAATAGTAAAACATGTGGGTCAACGTTGTGGCTGTTGTCTCGTAGCCGCCAGGGAAGAAATTGATAGCTTGGGCAATAATCGTATGCTCCGTGATTCCTAGTTTCTGGAATTCTGGTGTTTCCACTTTTGACCAGAGTTCGTTTAGGAATTCAACAAAATCGTTTGGTTTTTTGACGGTTTCTGTTCGACGGGATTCCAGGATGTGTCGGATCGTCTGATCAACCTAGAAGCTAGAGGACTTTCGTCAAAAGAAGGGGCGAAGCGGATCAGAAATGGGAACGACACTGTGAACAGAATTAAATTGTTTTTAGTCAACGACAGTTCATAAAAAGTAATGAATGTAATTGAATGAATTAAAATGTAAAGAATTCAATCATTGCCCGTACTTGTCAGACTGTAGAGTCGATCATAAGTAATGTCCTCTCCCATTAATCTTCGAAATGCTGTCACAAAATCATTGTCTAAATCCTTGGAGTTGGCCAATTGGATTCCCATCGTTGTTCTTGAGAACATGTCGATAAGCCAGGTTGAGAGTCGTCTATAAAGAGCATGTAGTAATTAAATAATTAACATTAATCGAAATACATAATACGCTGTAATTTAATGAGCTACGATTAAGCCGAAAAATGTTGACGAGAAAAAAATACGGAATAACTTACTTTCTGCAATCAAATTTGACTTTTCCGGAGTCCGTATTTTGGCATTCAATTCTGAGGTCTTCTGTAAATTCCTTGGCATGGTTTGCAATCGTCCCACTCATCGTCTTCAGCTTCGCAGTCGTGAAGAGAGGAGTCAACAAGGATCGCACTGTCTTCCATTTCTCTCCTATTCAAAATAATTTTAAAATGTTTACGAAAAAGTCTTGGAATGGCCTTTGCTTCGCTGGTTTTACTACTACGTTATATTCTTAAGTTGACCTTTCGAGCCAACTTCTTTAACGCCAAACATTATTTTTGACCCGGTGGCACTCAACTGTCTAAATTTTAACGAATCATAGTATATTTTAATGACAACAGTAGAACCACTTTTAGTAACTACATGTGAATTTTGTGACCGATTGTGTTTGATTCTATGCTTGTTCTTCCTATGTGAGCTTTAAAGTTTTGACCTGGTAGGAAATCCATGATTTCATTGAACGTCGGTGATCCAAAATCGACTTCCCTCCGATTGTGGAAATGATCAAAATCCTTGACTAAAATTAACCGTACGAGCTCAGGATCACACACATGGACTTGTGGGCTGCGACCTTCGTAAACCTGAACAAAATTAAAAAAAAGAGCAATTTATTTTTCTGAATTCTTAGAAAATGGTCAAATCGACTTCCGGATAATGAAAACTGTCCTTGACGAATTCTGTGACACTTTCTTTGAGAAATATTTATTTTACCCCCCAAATCGGACCATATCTCTTCCACCGTTTGATGTCCTCTAAATGCTGGACATCATTATGTAAATTTGGAACACTTCCTAAGAAGAGAGATGGGGTCATGACTGGGAAACCAGAATTCTCGAGGGTACCATAATTCACACGCCCGTATAAAATAAGTCCAACTGCTAAGATGACAACTAATGACAAAATCAAAAATATGAACACCATATTTCTGGCCAATTTGATAAAGTTCTCTTATTTTATTTATTTTATTGTTCTTTTATTACAACTCACTGTCTAACTACGCTGCTACACTGCACTGTCTAGTACTGTTGAGTAGAGTTGGAGTCTAAAAAAGTCAGATTTAAATGTGTGAGAAAATAACAAATTTAATTTAACGATTACGGCATATCATTGAGTCAGCACATTTAGTGTTAGTTTTATTCCAATCAAACTCAAATGTCACCTTCAAGAGATGGTTTACTTTGAAACATTATGTTCTACAGGGTGGTCCATTAAATGCGTTCATATTTGACTGTATGGAGGTATGATTCAAGTAAGAATTACATAAAGGCAAAACTGCGACTGAACTGTATGTGCCGTATGTCCAATTCGTGTATTAACTATAAAAAATTAGAGAACATAAAGAAAGTAAGAAATCGATATTTAACCAAAAATCAAAAAATGATAGAGTCAAATCGGAAAATTCGGGAAGAACTCGGAAGAGCACTTTCCGTATCCTAAGAGAGTAAATGGTGTAATTCTGGCTTCTAATTCATTGAGTTATTGAGACAGGGTGAACATATGTATTGGGCCACCCTGTATACGTATTGAGAGCTACATTCGGGTAAATCAGGTCAAGTGGAAGATAACAAATTCTATTTACATTGATCTTCCACAGTTGTCAATTCAAATTCAGTAAAGAGATTTGACTTTATATCAATGCCGCAGGTGATGTTGACTGACGGTGTCTGCCTAGAATTCAATTAAAGATTAATGCTATTCCATTTCTAAAGACTGAATAATTTTGTGGGGAATTTTTTAAAATAACCACCTATAGAAGCTCAAAGATATCTGGAGATGAACTTGTCGTTCGGGTTTTTTTTTCTTCGAGTCCTAGGACAGTCGTGCATGCTAACGGCCAGTAATTATTCAAATCCATCGGATGCTACCCTGATATCCTCCGCCATTACGTCGTATTAACAAAGTATCGTCGGCGGTGTATCCATTTATTAGTTTCCTGGCACACTCATCCTATCCAAATGCAGTCTGTGAACATTTAACTAATGGAAAAATGACAATCATTACCAACCGAGTGCTGGCGAAGAAGTCACACACAATCTCATACGGACACCATTATTGGCTTAACGAAATTTTTCATCGAAGAGCCAAACTATATTCCTCACATCATTTCCTTTGCTACTCTATTGCCTGCCACTACAATTGGCCTGAAGTCAATCGATTCAACGGTTATCTTTGCCCAAAGTGGCCAATTCCATTACGACGAAATGATTAAACGCTGTGTGGTCATCTCATTTAATGACGGGAATGGAATTTGTCGAAACTGAAAATATAAAATTAACCTCACGGATGTGCAAAAATCGAATCGAGGAATACGGGAAGAAATATTCTGAGGCTTGTGAGTTGGTCATTTCCTTGCCAAGAAACCATTGCTAGTGATTCCTTTAATTTTGGATTGCATTCAATTCTTCCAAAGAAGTCTTTGCCCACCGTCATATGTTCCTCAATGCCACTCGGTGGACTCGGTTAGGCTCATGGGTTAATTTGTTCACATTTAGATTGATTAATCAAAATATTGACAAGTCTCATTGTTTCCTGTGTGTCATATTATTAAACTCATCACATAATTTATCGCTACTAATAAAAACATCGTCAGCTATATTTGTCACTTATGCAAACGCTTAAGGAGCTAACGTTGAATAATTAATTGAACAAGTCTACACACTGCTTTTCCTCAGAGAGTGGAAAGCGTTGAGAGTTGGAATTTTGGTCAATAATAAAGGCGATGTCGGATATGGACTTATGTAAACAAATTTTTACTTCAAACACTCACCAGGGGATGAAACTATGAGTTTTTGAAAGATCTTTCACGTGTGCTCGCCCATGGGATCGTCATTGAATTTTGTAGACTTACCGCTTGACCGCTTGGGTAGAAGGTCACTTTAAAAAGGATACTACTTGTAGTACTTCCCTTAGGTCAAACACCTAAATACTAATGCCCTTGAAGTCGTATGCTTTTAATTACTTGTTTTTCAATCCTGGAAACTGGAAAAGTTATTACGAAGGAATCGAACCGGTAACCCTAAACAATGAAAGAGTGATAAAGCAGCTGACTAGGCCACTATTCTACGAGCTGGACGGACTAACGTAAGTGATTACTGTGAATGACGGAAACAAGTTAAGAAAAAGATGCTGAATGTTAGAACCAAATTACTTAAACGTCGCCCAGAACCTAAAATGAAAAATCCTGCGAGGAATCGGAAATTTGTGCACAGATTATTGGAATCTGATCAAATTCAAATAATCGGAATGAGAAATATGCGAATTCAATTTGAAATCGGATTTTATACTACGAATTTATCCTCTAATTCTTTTAATTATACCTTTAATTCCCAATAGTTGAACGATGTAACGCAAGTTATGTGACTTTTGCCGTAAACTTCCAATTCTCGATTCTGCAAAAGTCCATTAGCATGGCAGGAGCAACCACATATTGTAGCAATCGTTTGCAAATGTCTGCAACAACTTCTGTCATGAAATTTTAACACTGGTGGTTATGAGATCTGAAATTGTTACTGACAATCAGAACCGGGCACACGGGCACTTATTTGCAGGATTTATTGCAGATGATTTGCAGACATTTGCAGACACACTTTACATCATTTGGGGATACAATGTTTATACCAAACCAAGGCGACAGTCTCTTCTTATGCATGTCACTACTTTTTAATGGCCTGATAAATATTTATTGCCTATTTATATATAAAGTAATTTTATGTATAGAATTTCATCAACTGGTCAACTCTTCTTTTGAAAAAGGCATAATGTATATGTTATCACGTATTCAAATAATTCACAAGTCTTACAGAGTTCAATCCCATTTTATTATTCTCTCGTGTCTTGTCCTGATTTGTACACATATAAGTATACACATCGTGTGAGACAAGTATCTGAATATTTTAAATCCTATTGTACATAATATACTCGTTTCTTATTAACGGTTTATAATATATTTATCACAGGAAACTCTTCATTAATTGACAAACTTAGGTCAACGGACGATTGACCTCCATCGCTATGGTTGGAATCTACGGCATCAACTTTTGACATGGTATCACGAACTGAGCACTGACATCCTACGTCAACCAATTCAGTCTTCTCGCTCATCTCGAGATTTTGTGACTCGAATCTTATAAGCATTCCTTCCTTTTCATTTCTCTTGGCAGCTTTCCTCATTTTCTTCTCCATCTTTCTCTACATAAACGTAATGTCATTTAGAATTCGAACTGTAATGTTCCTAATACTGCATGACAGGGTGGTACATCAGCATTGGCCCAAAGCTGCAGCTGGCATGCTATTAATGCCGCGCCTTGCGTCGTGCACATCATGATCAGATATTATGAGCTACCATAATATAGGGTGGTTCATAACCTAACACCCGAACTCGAGAGTTGGCAGACGAATGGAAGATATACATTTTGAGGGGAACCATCATCGGTCTAATACAAGACATGACGAGATGCGTCTTATTTCCTTTCCTATGGGTTAATTGCATTTTACCTCAAAAATTGTTCTACGAATTAAATGGTTAATGAGCCACCCAGCAGGACAGGAAATGACTTTAAAATAAATTAGATTTACCTCATGCCTTCGCCTTCGAATTTCTACCATGACTTCATCAAAAGCGCTACTGAAATCTTCTGGAAGATTTCTTCGCTTGACAAGACAAACTTGTACAAAACAATAGGCAAATAATGTGATGATGAAAAATGCCAAAATGTCCAAAGCCATTTCTGAAGTTAGTGGACCGAAGAAGAAGTTCATCAAAACATGTCGTGTCTTCTTCTCTGTGTTCGGCATCGCTGCAAAAGAAAGAAATTTAGATTACAATAGTAAATAGTTTTGGCCTTCAATATGCCGACAACCTTATAAAAAGTTTTCTGGTATAATATTTCCGGCAAAAAAAATACGCAAATAATTTGGACAGACACTTAAAACAATTGAGTTTGTGTTTTGATTTTCTTAGATGTAACCTAAAAATAAAAGAGTATTTATGTTAAAATTAGACGATTCTGCAGATAATTACCTATTATCAGTATTATTTCACGATCTTAGTACGATTGTATCCCCACCGCCCACTTAGTTGCACCTAATTGTATCTTTCTATTGTTGGGAAAATGTCAAACGAATCGGACAAGATAATATTTGTGCAAATAAGTTCGACCAATAAAATGATTAGATTTACACGATCACTGCCGACACTGTTTGTTAATATTTACAAGATCTATGACGACGGCATCTGTTCTGAGAATAAAGGGCTTGTACCAAGGATGTCAAATAAAGGACAATGCTACCTTATGAAAAAATGTACGCCGTGGGAATAAGGTGGATTTATGTATATGTCGTAGTCCTTGGCATCCGGAACAACTTTTGTGAAAGTCCTAACCCCAAAACTCTAACCGTTTGGCCGCTAGAAATATTTGTTTGAAATTGGGGTAATATGAACTTTGTTTTGATGTTTTGAGCAGGAATTTCAAAAATTCTGCTTCTGAAGCTGTGAATATTTTTCGTTCATGAGAAATGTGAAGGAAAGAAAGGAAATAAAGTTCGGTCGGATTGGCAGTGGTCACCCAAAATCACTGAGAAACAACTTGTAATCAGTAATCAGTAGTGATTCCCTTCAGTGACTCCAGCCAGTTTCACACCAAGTACACCATCGTAAGTCTAACCAATAATGCAGATATACATTCAAATATAATGTAGAAATTAGAGAAATACTTTTATCTACAGGCGTTTCATAACTAGTCTAATTTTATCTTTGTCAATTTTGAATTAATTACTAAATTATTTAATTCTGTCGTATTTACTTATTTACATTAACTTCCAGTGCCGCTAGGCACTTGAGTGGATTTCGTAACTGTAGATTTATTCTCTACGTTGCGTTGAGTTCACTGTAGATGCAAAAGTAATTTTTGATGGATTTTAAATTCATGTTTTATGATTTGAATTAGGATTTGCAGTGATTTATTTTTGACGATTTTTTGTCTGGTTTTAGAACCTAAATCGTAATATAAATGCTTATTAGCAGATATATTTATTACCAAGGAACCTTGACTACGCCTTCTGTAGAGGGTAGCCAGTACTGGCCCCAACGAGTTGTTATTTATGCGTCGTGAACATTACGGCAATGGGAAATAGATTTCTCCAATGTGCACCTCATTGTTTACAAAATGACGTCATAGGTCAAAAATTTCCCATTTAATCCACATGCCATATTTGGTTGCCACGGGGTTCCCCGTCGAAATTTCATTATTTGCAAAAGGAAGAGTTTGAAAATTATTTTCAGTACTGGCTAACCTATAAGGGGAGATGTTTTATTGACCTTGTTTATTACTTTGGTAGTTGTGGTGTACTCATTTGTTTTGTTTTTTAATTAGGACGATATACAATTGTAAATGATGTGCATTTTATTACGTCATTTCTTTGAAACTGAAACGTAATATCTTCATTTAATTATATTTTTCTGGCACTGCGTCGATCTGACACAAGAAGGGCCACAGGGCTAGGGATTGGCAGCATTTCAGGGTGCCAAGGAATAAGTCACTCCCAGACAGCCTTCTGATACTTCGTGACTGCCATTTTGTATTGTGTGCGTAGTAAAATGCTCAACCATAGTTTTCTGATACTTGACTGTTTTTCAAAAATCTTGTACCGGCTGTGAATGTAATATTTTGATAAATTGTAGTCCTTACGTTAGTACTTATGGAAATTGTAATAATATTCCCACAGAGGTTACACGAGCTAATCCTATTGCTAGGAGAGCCAGTTACTTGTTTAAAAAAAGTAAACAAGCATATTTAGCGCCCAATTTACTATAACCCGGGTCGTCATTTAAATTGTATGAAAACACCATACCATAACAGTCTTACCGGACATATTTTAACTGAATTCCCCGGTAACTGGCTCTCCTAGTAATAGGATTAGCTCGTGTAAGCGTAATCGCCTTGAATATTCCGTAACCAATCAAAAATCCAAAAACTTCGACCAAGTTCCGTATTTTTGATTTTGAATAAATAAATGATACTAAAAGTAATTCCAGTTATTTTTTAAACAGCTAATGTTAGATTGACGTCCATATTTCAATTTGTATATTAAGTCCAATCCGCGTAGATAAATTCATTTTCTATGAATTGTTACGTTTGTGGGAAGCAATTGTCTTCCTTCGAAGCCTGGTTGCCATGAAACTAAAAAGTATACCGTCTGTTGTCAACAATTGAAAGCTTTCAATTCTAGGTCATATTATTCAATCTCATTATCATTGTACTGATTTCAACTTTATTGATTTCACAGAATCGGTTCCTTCGGTGGACTCTTAAATATCATCTCATCTTTTAGGAATTTGCATCCATTGAAGCTGAATCTCAAGTTGAAACCGCTGACTGCTCATTAAGATCACCCATACTGTCTGTAAGTTGGAATATAATTGCAACTATTTATAGGTCAGTATAAAGATTTAATTTTGTAACTATTTAATAGGGATATATAAATATTTATTTGTATAAATGAGGATCAAACTAAGCATACTTCGACTATAAGCACATCAACTAAAACTAACTCCGTGCCAAATTTCAAACAAATTCTTTGACAATGCTACGGCGAAGGTTGAAAATGATGACTGTTGACCGAATCATCAGCCAGCCTGATATGATATCCTCTGCCCAATTTTTGGCCAAACGGTGATATTCGATCACAAAGTACAGCCGAATTTCACAATTCGCTTCTAGCTTCTAGAGCTTTTAATATTGCCCCTTAATGCCTCGTTATGTTTAAGAGTTTGTGGTTCTTAACAGTCCCTGGTTAGGGCAACTGGTGTTGAGACATTATTCTTCGTGAATCTCGCCTCTACTACTTGGGTACCCTTTGTAACGATATACTTATGGATTTACGTACAGGAAATGCGATGCTGGGTCAAGCCCTTAACATGACTGGTAGACGAGGTAGTAAGGACACCTATTTAATTTAAGTCAGCTACGAATTATCGTGAGAAATGTCAAAATTATTGTGCAATTTGAAATTATGGTTATCCATCACAGAAATGATATCTTATCTGAATAACTAAGAATGTTTATAATGTTGCAGGAGCATCTTCTATTTCCTGGACTATTTGACTGACACAAAATGAAGAAATATTCGCAAGTTGCACAAGCACTACGCGTTTCACAAATGAAGGCGAAGACTCGGCCTGTCACTAATCGGCCCTTCGGGCGTCCTCCACCTCCGGCGAAAGGGAAGAAAATTGTGGTCAAGCCAACCAAAGCGGCCAAGCTCCCTCTTGAAACACCGACCAAGCTCAGACTAGCCAAACGAGAGCCTGAGTATGACGTCGTGTAAGTATCTCATTCTAACCATAATAATACAGGCTGTTTTCCCTATAACTAGGGGTACCTTTCATAGCCCGGATGATAGATTACCAAATATACAGTATGGTGTTTGAGGTTTTATTTTATTATTTTGATCAGGTTGACGTTGACATACGCGGATGATTTGGAGCACTCTCTTCAATTCCTCTGGTGGCCATTGAGAATCGCAATGAGAGTACCGTTCAAGGTAACTCGTTACAAGAAATCTATTCTGGTTACTGTGGACCGAAAGAGTCCTTGGTTTTATTCCGCCTGTTGCATGACTCTTTTACTCTGCCTTGTATTCGTCTGGTTTACCATTGGTGTTGGACTTTTGTACTTTGGTGAGAAAGAACCAGATGAGGAAATCTTACTTGACAATAAAACTATCATCCAGAATCCAATGTTCAAAGTTCGGTAAGGAAATATATCAGACGTTAATCTTACTGTTAGAGTCATTTGAACATTTGAATGACTGTAACATTTACTATCAGTTTGGCTGGTAGGTTATATTGTGAGTGTATTTTAATTTTTAATCTCTTTGCTTTCAGCGCGATTGAGTTAAGTTTGTTCCGACGGTATTTTGCAAGCACCTTCATCGTTTGGAGTATTCTTTTTCATGCTTCCATAGCATCCGTACATCTTCTGGTCACTTGTGAGGATCATGCTTGCCTTGTCAGAGATTGGTGAGACATCTTCTCTATATAACATGATTTATAGATAGACGTTCGAGTACTGCGTGGATCAAAATTGTGTCGCCATTTCCATATAGAGTTAAAGTATACGTTTCTCTTCCATTATCACACGTCCCAAATCCTTCAGGGAATTGTCATGATTATCCACATTACATTTCTTCCTCAAATATTCTCTCTCAAACAATTTTTGTTTCTAATTAACCATTCATCCAATAAGTTTTTTCACTAATCTTGCTGGACGGTTGTTACTTCGAAATTTTCTGCCCCTCTCGACAGTTTCCTCGAAGAATTTCTCTTGTAACAATTTCTGAGGACAATAAAAATTACTTTTCGAGCAATTATGGATCAGAATTCTTAGAATCACAAGCGGCTTTCGAATGGCAATTTAAGATGTGTGTACAATTATTGAGAACAATTTTTCTTGATAAAAATCTGCTCTAAATTTTGTTTTGAGTATTCATTTCCTGACAATCACTTCCACGCTAATTTTATCATTTAAATTTTGATGAACTGTTTTTTTTTTGTAATTAACATTTATGTAAAGTGGATTCCTTAAAAAAAAGAATGGACAAAATGTGTGAACTATTTGAGTAATTCATCGAAATCGAACGTCTAATCTAAACTTGATTTGTTTTAGGTTGAAAGCAATTGACTTTGCAAAACTGAGAGTTGCAACCGGACTGACTGAGTACATAGTTCATCACCTCCTGATCATTGGCGCTCTGTGTCTGGGTGTGTTTATAGCTTATTTTGAACGAACAATTCTGCCAGGAATTTACGGTTCTGGTGAGTTGTACACCATATTTAGAATAAACCATATATTCATTCATTGTAATCACAGACACTCTATTTTCACGGTCAACAGCAAATGTGATGAGTATGGCAATGTTTCGACTCTTCATATCCAATGAAGGTAGAGTAAATGAATGGATGGAAGGGGGTAGCCCATATTTTGAGGTAACTCTTCGGCGAATTTCATTCAGTCTTATTATTAGATATTTCATACTACTTATTTTTATTGTTACTTTCAGAAATTCTCACCAATTTGTCTCATTTTGTTCATCTTCGCTATTGTGTCCGCCCGATTGAATCTCCTTTTCTTCATGGTCATGGTTAGGGTTTTCAAAGTTGGCTCGGAATTGATGAATCAAAGAGTTTCGATTTCATTTCGCCAATACACACGTAAGATCGTGTTCTGGATATCATAACTGATGAACTCCTTTTTTACATTTAATTATATAAATACTTTGAATTTAGTCACTAATTGTTCTTAACTTAACCTTGATGGTTAGGTGCTGAAGGAGGAGCGAATTCAATTCATCTTGATTATATCACACTCTACAAAGATCATTTACAGATCAGCTCGTTGGGAAAGCAACTCGGGAGTGTGTTTGGTCCAAATCTTGTCTTTTACTACTTGATTCAGGTTAATTCTACCAACCGGGAGCAAATCCCATTTATAATTCCCCAAAATCTGGTCTCAGGACCTACATTTTCTCGCAAAATTGAAAGTACTTCCATTGAAATTTGGGAGTAATTTGAGATTTGGGGGTAATGAGAGATTCCAAAAATAGGGGTATTTTGAGATTTTGGAAAAATGGGTGTTTCTTTTTTTTTGCAGATGTTGTGCATCACACTGGAATTAAGTTCCCTTGCTTACTTTGAGTTTCAAAAGAAGGGCGACACAAAATATGTGAGGGGAACCAGCATTTTGGTACGTAAAATTCACAACTCCCATCCAAGTGGAATATTAATTCAAGTCTTTGAATTATAGGTATCGGACAAACCAGAATATGTTATTCTGAATGCCGTTGTTAGTCTGGCTGTGTCTTTAAGCTCCTTGGTGTACATGACAAATGAAGCAAGCGTAGCTGGCGAAATTGTAAGGTTTTATTAATTACGATGTAACAGCCTTGTCTGAAGATATTCATTGAAATAATTTGATTCTGAACAGGCCATGTCCGCATTTGACATTGTTCGTCGTCAAGGACTTGTCATCAGTAAAAGTGAACGAGAGCGGAATTTTGTAAGTTACTTATTCTGTAGTATCTGTAGACGACAGGATGAAAATGCCTTTATTATTCTTATTGCATTCCACCAGCTTTTGTTTCCAGTTTACCAATTTTTTGACTTCTGAGTAAAATTTGTAACGGGATTCAGATTCGTCAGTCTAAGGTCACTGGTTAATCGGGTGCATTACTACTGGAATTTTGACCTCATACCCGGTTTTTAGCGAATGACTAGAAATAATCAATGTATTCCCATTTGGGATTCGTTACCAAAGTTTTAGTCAATGAATGGTCTGTAATTTCAGTGCAATTACAGTAGTCTGAAACAAAAGACATATCGGCCATCTGATTTGTTTTTTGTTGGGCTGATATTTCAAAATTTTCTACCTTTATTTTTATTTTTTGAACTTGCAGGTTCGTAGCATGTGGTACAGTGGTGGAGCTAAAAATCCGATTGTCATTCAACCGTCTAATATGTTTACACTGAATCGTCAATTCCTCGTGGATGTTCTCGGCACTTGTTTCTTCTACTTCATTCTCATGTGGCAGTTCAAGCATAATGCAAATGTGAGACAGCAAAAGATTTCTGGGAGACCTCCGCCTACGACATGAAAGATTTAACTACAAACAAATGCCAACAAAGTGAATATTATCTCCGCTCCGTTCTTAGTCTTAAACTACGAAAATTATACGACTCAAAATGTGAGTTTATTAATCTTACGAGTGTGTAAATTGAAAATATTTGAATTGGCAGACTCTCGTACTAATGTTACGTCTGTTCAAAAGGGAGATCCCAAAAATGTTAAATAAAAACTTTGTGCTTCGTCTAAAATTAACAAACGTTTTCATCTTAACGTGGTAAATTTATTCGTCGGTGTCTCCAAATGTTGACGATGTTTTAGAGTTTTTAGATCATCTAGGTTTAAAAGTTGTGACTGGGAGTGGGAGTATAGAGGAAAAAATGATCTCAATCAAATTTGATGTGTCAAAAGGACATTGGACTCCACACATTTGTTGCTATCTCGTAGGTGCTGAACAATGTTTGTGAAGGGCTTAGGTCGAAAGAAAACTTTGAGTGACCTCCAGGTCACAAAATGGGTCAAATGTAATGTGCGTATCAGATTCCAATTAAAGGTCTGTATAGCTGAAACGGAGAACATCCATACCATTGACCTTGCGGTAGGGAAATGTCAGAGTCGCTTCACCTAATGACTTAGGTCACGTACGGTGTCATTCGAACAGTTAGGTCAAGGAGAACCCATTTAGGTGCTGAGTTTCGGCTTCCCGTACCTTTTACTTCGCTTTGTTTCGAAATTTAGTTTTCCAACGAAGCCTGAACTCTTTAGACTCTTGGTTCAATGATAACTAAAGGACTGTCTTGCTAAATTCGACCTTGCCCAATTCTGGTAAGGTCCTTCGAGTTTAAAATATTTCAAGGTGAGGAAGAGAAAACGATGACGCGACGCGACGGTTTCTGGTGATAAGAAACGAGTGGTACAGACACGTCGTCAGCGAATTCGTAAAGAAATCAAATATGAGACTTTTACGACTAGTGCTTTGTGTCTGTTCAGTTCGAAATAAACAAAAATGCAGGCTAAAGAATTTATGACTTGGTATTTGGCATGGCACGTTAGTGGCCGGTTATGACAAATAGGCTAAAATAAAATGAGATTAACAAGGGAATTGCATGGTCTGATTCGATTTTTCGACAGAAACTTTCTTGTGACTTTGTTAATTTCTCTACAAGACCGGACTTGAGCGTTGTTGATTATAATTATACTTGACTGCGATATTACAATTACAGTTTATTACTTCCAGCAATCCAGCCTGTAATTTGTAATTGTAATTAAATAATTTGGAAATTCTTCTTGTAAATATAAATGTAATTTAGTTACTTCCAATGAGGGGAGGTATAATTTGCAATTGTAATTAATGAATTTGAAAAATCCTGGTGCAAATTGTATTTTGAAATTAATTGCGTTTTGAAAGTGAGTCTATACTAGACCAGTGTGTAAAATATGTATATGATGCCAGGTTTGTCTCAAGCGAGCATTCACGCAATGAATTTTAAGAAATATGTGCTTGGATATTGCAATATGGATTGCAAGCAGATAAGAATCGGATTGTTTAAATTTCAAAAAGGAGTAAAAGCAACGCCGGTGATGTTAAAATAGGTCATGTCATTTCTCCGCAAACTGCATGGCGCCCGAACACTTGCATGCCGAAGTCGGCATTTTTGTGCCAGATTCTTAATGAGATTTGGTGCAGAATGTATATATATCTTTGATTTAATAGAAGCGAAGAAGCTTCGGTTTTAAGGCAGGAAATATTGACGTGTTTAGAAGTGAAAGCTTAATCTCTTCGTTCGTAATCTCATCTTAATGTTCGTTTACGAAAATACATGAATAAATAATAAAAAGTAATAAAAATTACCAAACATCAAGGAATAGAAACATACCTAATACACCAATAATGGGAAGGTCCAATTTGACCAAGTTTCAAGTTGATTTTATTCAGTTGTCTTTCCAATTCAACAATTTGTCGATTATTAATAATACAAATATTTTTGCTGCTCTCTCACAAGTGACAGCGTATATAAATAAATCAATTAGAGAGACCTTGTATCATAAATGAAAATAAATGTACAAGAATTGCCAGCATTGTGCTTTTATCATTCAATCTTATTATACAGGGTGCGCCATAATAACGCATGGTTATTTTATTTTATCTCCTGCCTCCATTGATTATCCGATTCGGATGGGACATGGCTTAAAATGAGCCAATGAAATAGAAAGATTCAAATGGTATATTCCAGTAAGCTTCTTAATCAATGACCATCCTTGCCATCCTGTGAAGGTGTAAGTGTTAACTAAATTCTTAGTCCAGGCTAGGCTCATATGAGCACAGAATTACTGGAATTCGAGTTTTCAGATGACAACCTCCTGTTATAATCTACAATGTACGGCTTTCTCCATGATTGTCAAGTCATATTTATTCGAAGAACCAAACGGCCTAAAACTTCAAGTGTAGTGAAGGTATAATAAATATTCAAAATATCCAAGATAAGATAGAATTGGGTCTACGAAGGTTAAATGTTGTGTAATTCCGTATTTCCATCAAATCTTTACGGCAATTTCGCCTGAAACCTGGTGCCGCTGGCGTTTGTCAATTTTTTACAATTTATTTCCACCTTATAGGGG
>JAQGCA010001346.1:0-18084 GCA_034698945.1 Protaphorura quadriocellata
GTACTGGTAGGACATCCATTCAAAAGCAGTATAATTCGGGAATTTTTGAAAAATCGAAAGTATGCAGTATCACGGTCCCCAAAACAGTATAGTACTGCTCAAAGCAGTACCTCTGGTCACCCTAGCACAGACGCAGGAAACCTATAACTAATTGCGTACTTCATGAAATTTTTTATATTTGTGTAGCGGCTTTGTACATTCAAACTATGTCAAATAAATTCTTATTATATTCTTCTTTTTGGCGTTTTGAGCGGCTAGTCCATTAATTATATTCAATTATTATTTGTTGTTTTTAGACTTAATTTTTAATAAATCCTATTACTTCATATATAATTGTATTCTTTCTGAACTTTGCAAACTTAGTTACATCATATTTTGAGTAACTGAGAATTTTGTGAACCTTGACCACTCGCGCGTTACAATATTTTAATATTTCCTAGAGTATGACAATTTGTTTGTTATTTTATCTTATACAGGGTGGCGACTTTGGTTAAAGGACAGTGAAATATTATCATAGCGCAAAGAGTTGCGGCGATAAAAATGTGAAACTCGGCACAATTGTTCATGCTGCGAATACGGACAGACCAGACTTTTTTCCAAATTTTATAATTCAAAAGTGAAAGTGAAATATTAACTTACACTTTAAAATGTGAAGGGATTGTTTCCAGAGTTTTAATTTTTTTTAGATCCATCTCACAGGGGTTAAAAAAAATCCAAGGACATTGTTTCCAAAAGTACGATGTTCAGGATGATCAATTGTTTCAAAAATCGTCAAAACCAGAAATTGTTTGTACTATTTTGAACCAATATAATCCATTGAATCAAAAACACAAAATAAGGGCAAATTCTTTCTTTCGATAAATTCGCATTATGCTGGATGTAGAGAATCCCCAGAGCCAAAATAAAATTGTCGGGGAAGGTCACCCACCAGAATTTGGGCAAAAAAGTTGAGAGGAAACCCTAGGTCGTGGCCTCACACCCTTACATATGGCCAATCAGACGAGAAAATGCGGGACGCGCTGCGGAGACCATATGACGGGGTCAAAGTCAGAATTTTTCGTGTCTCCGGACGTGTGATCGCTTTATCTGCTGATACGTAACCTAAAATATTGGATTTTTGTATCCAAACCCCGAAAAAATTAACCATGAATATATCTGTCGAAAATATTAAAAGTTTGACGACTATAGAGCTCAGGTCGACCCAATCTTGGGTCTGAGTGCCGTTGCAATTTTCATAACTCCACCGAAAGTCAATATTATCGCAGTTCAGTCTGTTATTGATTCGTTAGAGTCATTACTTGAAAAAATATCACTGATTTCTACGCTGGAGTGACTCGCAAAATTTTTATTCCGCGTAGTGATGTGTCCTCGCAAATGTCTCAAAAGAACACATCGTAGACGTCTTAATTAGAAGTTAAAGCCGGAATACATACTACCCCTACGTGGGTTAGACCTCTCAGAGCCTATGATAAAAAAACCGTTTAGTTCCTGAATAAATTTTAAATTTTGCCATATTGTTAATTGTTTTTCAATATTTAGAAAATTTGAAACGCCCTTTCAAAACATAATTTGGTGCTTGCCAAAATTAGCTGAACTAATATTAGTTAAGCAAATTATTTATTTATTTTATTATTATTTTAAAATCAAACCATTATTGGATATTATCAATGTTTTTGATCTTAGATATCTTCTAGAGGTATTTAACTCTATTATATTAATTTAGTAAGTAAACTAGTACACCGATCTTCTCCAAACTCTGTGCTCGAATGGCAGCGTATATGTCTAGGTCATCTGGTGACCTCTTGTGTTAGAACGGGTAAATACCCGCACATACAAATTTGATCTGGATTGCATGGGTCGCGCTCCCTTATTTTTTTTTATTTCTTATTTACTAATCGTTTGTTAACAACTAGATTTTATTTTGCGGAACATATAGTGGAATACGGGAACTTCAATCATTTCCGAATTTTTCTCTCTTTAATAGTTGGTTGTTCTTAACAATATGGTTTGCCATTTTTATAAAGGTTTCTATAATTATCTAATATGTTATAGTTTAGTTTAACACTTACCTTGACCTTATGAGAACATTTATCTGTTGGTTGTCCGATATTCTAAACCATAACAAATTTCTTAAATTCTTATTAATAATTTGGTTGCTTGGAGGATTAATCGAGAAATTATGCTATTTCCTCCATATGTTCGAATATCTTTTACTCCTGGTAGCTTTGCTAGTATACTCGTCGTCACCCCCGTCTACCGACTCGACTCATGCCCAAATGTATTCAACAACTCCAACAAATATTTGGGAATAAGTACAGGTGACCTTTCACCCGTGGTGGATATGGGAATTTGTATTGGCAAAATTGCACCCAAGTGGGGCATATTAGCCCACATGGCATTCTTCACATCGGTTGGTGTTATTAGAACGTATTGAAGACATCTGAATCCTGTACTCTCTGCATGGGTTTCCAAAATTAAACTCTGTTACCAAACATTATATTGAAAGCATGTGCCAGAATACGCAGAACTCTTCTCGCCTTCATCATACTTAAAGGGTGGAGCAGTGGTATTGTAATACATGTAATTCCTAATCTTAGGATCTACATGCCACGAAGCCGGACAAACTAAATTTTTTATGTAAATAAATACTACTCTTTGATGTTAAGTAAGGAACGGAACCAAACGCATTAGTTTGAAGCCGGGTTAAACTCCCATGCTAATTGGCAGGTAGAATCTCTTCCCAAACCAGAAGTGAAAGTCATCGCATCGGCCAAAAAATAATAGAATAATATATTTTGTCTCCACTAAATATAAAACACTGAAATTTAAAGTTATCTTACCAGATAATCAAATAATAATTTCTAATCAAAACAGATATCCCAACAGCTACCTTCCAGCATATTTTTAAAGTAAATACTTAATATATTCCTCCAAATTCATTTTTATTAACGTTGTTTAGATTTTCAAAACCCTTCCAATTATCCCATCTGATCTCATCTGATTTTATTTTATACTTTAACAACAAATAATGTAGATCCAATTAAATCAGAAACTTAACACTACATTTTTAATATTGAGACTTACAATTTGGCAATGTCGCTAGCCGTTTCAGGACAATGAACAAAGAAGCATCCGTAATCTGAATACATTGCTTATGCCAATATGAGTACTAACCAATTCCCCTTTGGAAGAACGCCCGAATATTATTGTTTACTTCGTCATACTTTGTCAGATCCAAATGATTTATTTTGAATAATTAAAGTCAAAGTTCAAATTATAATGAAAGTGGAAGCAAAATTAATCCAATAGATTGTGTGTGCCAGAAGTGTCATTGTCAGATAGCCTTCGAATTCATTCTTTGACATAGACTCCGAATCCGAATGATGTACAAGTACAAATGGAAAAACCACAAGTCCAGTTCCCCGCGGGATGATTCGCGACACAATCCTAAAACAATTTTACAATAATAACAATTTATAAATGTACAAGGGCGAGGTGTGTAGGTAATTTTTGGGCGCAATAAATACTGGCAAATAAGTTAATCCGAGAACACAATTCATGGTGACTTCGACCTGACGTATCTGACAGTTTTGCATTACATTATTAGAAGTTCAATTAAATATACGTAGGAGAGGAAATTATAGTCTAATTCTGTTGATTTGACTTGAAATTTTTGTATAATTCAAGTTAAGGTTTCTAAGCTGCTGTCACTTAATTTTTTCCTTTCGTTTTTCAATGAATGAAAATGTAACACCTGTTTATCATTAACAAATTTAATTTTACTTCTATTATCAATAATGAAATGACAGTCAAGTGACATCATCAATCTGATAAAGAATAACTTCACTAGCAGAAGGTGTCAAAGGGTATAGTCTCAAAGTGCTAAATCGGATGGATATCGAATAGCCACATACGCAGGTTTAATATTGTAATTATTCTATTTAAATAAATATTACCATGTGATTCTTCATTTTTTTGCATGGGCGTTTTGTAATTGTCATCTCTGACTCATAACAAGTGCAAGTGCTACAGCCATCACCACACAATCCCGTACCACCGTTGAAAAGGTTCATACACTTCTGAAATCCGAAAATTTAAACATTTACTGTTATTAGCCAAACAAGCATACTTTTCATGATAGGCGTAAACTGACCTGACAGAGAACCCCCTATGTATTAGTACGTAAATTAAAGACTCCGCCCGTCCTAACATAGCCATGACCCCTTATAATTTTGGTATGTATGTACGGATTCATTCGGACTGACAATGTAAAACACGGTAATTTTTTTAAATCCTCTCCTAGTGTTGTTCTGACTACATAATACAGGGCCGGACTGGCGACCTAATGGCGCTGGCGGCGCCAAAATTAGTAGCATGGGGCGGAGGGCGCCTTACCTCCGTGCCCCTAATGTTAACTTTCTTGGGGCGCACGCGGCAAATGCCGCGTCGCCACAATGGCCAGTCCGGGCCTGCAGTAGTACCATCCTTAGGCGACATGGGCGGCTATACTAATCTCTACGGGAGATGTTTGACGACGCCTTAGGCGATTGTTAATGAATCGTCAGATTGAATGTTAGAATGTTACCAAATTTTATGCAAATGTCACAAATTAGGAACCTTTATATGGTACTGTCCACAAATTTTCCGCGTGAGGGCCACAAATGCTCCCTTTCTTTTAATGCACATATTGCAAGACCCATATATAATGGGGCACGGCACAGCCAATTCCTCTGGGTCTTTCGGATTCTTCAAGCATGATGACTGGAATTAAAAAGACGTGTTCAATATCAACGATTCGCTTTTACGCTCATGAAACGCATTACCTTGAACTCCCGAATTTCTTTTTCGTTCGCGTACATGACTCGCTATGTCATGTGTTCTTTAAAATGCGGCTGTCGCGACCAATCCTTAATATATTATATTTAGAATTCGTTAAGCCGAATTTCCAAAGATTTACCTGCAACAGTGATGTAAGAACCACCAAAATTATGGGCAAAAACATATTGTCCCTTCTAGAGTTTCTGTCTGTGTTCAAGTCTCGAAAACTGTACACAAAGTGGTAGTAGTATGGCATTTAATAGTTGAACTAGTGAACCCTCTGGCGTCATAACTATTAAAATATAGCTTAATTTTTGCCAACAATTTGCGACAGCCTATTGTTCTCCAGAATTTAACGGCCGAAAGTGAAATTAGAAAGTTTCGAATGACGCAGACTAAAAAGTACATGCAACGCTTAGAATTTAATAGCTTAAAGTGTGCTAATACGTTATTTGTTGCCATTTATAGATATCTTAATTTATTAGGTGGATGTAATATCCAATCTGATACGGGTATCGTCATGCCGATTGCAATAGTATCGCCAAATTACAAAAATTCGAATCCTGAATCATTTATTCGCCAAAATCATAAACACGCGGTCCATACTACTAATTGTACAAAGAAATTATTAATAAAATACACTTTGCTTAATACATGTTAAAGGTAAGGCAGCTAGGCGATAAATCCGATCCCGGTTTTTGTGCAGATGCACCCAGAACTCATACAACGCCATGTCCCATCCGGATGATTTTTGGTACAATTCTAAAAATTTCAATTTTATTATTAACTCGTTTCTGGAAGTGCTCATTGTATTAATAAATTTTACCCCTTGACTATCATTTTCACAAGTAAGCCTGGTCGACGAGATTCCGTGATCCAGACAAGTGCATACATTACACCCATCATCGCATATCCCTGCGATACCATTGTAAATATTTAAACAGAGCTGAAACATAAGAATTCAGTCAGTCAGTCGTATGCAATGGTATTGTGCGAACATTCTCAGTATTTGGAGGGTTCGATCATTCATGGCGATAATGTGTGGTAGTTACTTTGAAGAAGCCATAACATTTCCTTACAACGACACTGCTGTTTCGATTATAAATGGATAGGTGTAATTTTTCCAAGAAGATTTCACGTATAGTTGATTGCGGTATAAGGAGGAGCCGTTACTCATCCGGCGAAACTATTTTGCATTTTTTTCACGGGAGGTATGAGAAAATCAAATGGGAATTTAACATTGGGTGGAAACTGCCAAGTCTTATGAGAATTCGTAATGCTTTCCACCCAGAGTGAAAAAAGTTGTTTATTTTCGGAATCGGAAATCACGGCTCCTCCTGGTACCGCAATCAACTACACTATACGTGAAATCTTCTTGAAATTTTCATAGTCAGAGAATTTCGCCGGTAGCAATTTCAATGCAATCGCTTGTAAACGCTTAATATTGATCGTTTGTTAATTGCCGGGGTACTTTTCTCTGATGCACGGAACTTCTTTACCTCTTTTGTGTATGGATCACAAATAATCCGTGTCAAGGCCACAATGACTTCACCTTTCTTGATACATACATTGCAGTTTCCATATTTATCTGGGCATGCGACTTTCTCATCTACAGGACCCTCAGGCTCCAAACACACACACTAAAAATAAAAATAAATCTGATTATATTGCCAGTGAGTATTCATTCGCATCTTACCAGTGAGAATGTGACTAGTACGATTACGAGGAAAGTGAGTTTAGAACTTGGAAACATTTTCAAAATAAAATAACGTTTTGGGTGTAAATGTTAGGTTTAGAAATTTAGTAGAGTAAAGTCTCTACAGCTCATTGGTTGGAGAAATAAGTTTGATGTTAGAATGACGTTCAGGTGTATTTGCTAGTGTAGAATTTTACACGCAGACATCGCGTGAAAATATTTCATTGTCATTGTCAACGTTTTGGTACGTCATTGTTCTTTACGTCTTTAATGAGTGAAATGAGAAAGTTTATTGTGCACTGACTAATATTTGCCGCACGTGTGCAAGAAACATATTGTATACTCGAAAGTGGTTTTAGTTGAATAACGCAAGCCGTCGTAAAATAGTGATACAGTCTACAGAAAGTCTCGTATCATTTCCCCATGTTGAATATTCCAACAATGTTGTATGCATGGTATTATTACTAGATGTACAAAATATGTAATGATAAGAATCGAAGGCGAATTACCAATTTTTGAAAATAGCTAAAATTATTTTTGTAACTAACGATATTTGTTGCCTCGGGATTGCACCATGTGAATTTACCGTCGTAAGTACTGAATTTGACGGAACTGCAACTGTCGTTGTATATGTCACAGCTAAAACCCGAAGTCAGGGAAAACCCGAAATTACATGTTAATTTTGAAAATTCCGCCAAACCCAGCTTCACTTTTACCCCTGATTGGGGTATGTTGAATTTAGGTTAGGTTAGGTTAGGTAAAGACTTTCTCTCGAGGATTTCCTAGTTAAAACTAGTTTTAACGGATTTCGGGTTCTATATGTAACATACCGTATTTTACCGAATAGAAGCCGGGCCTCGAATACAAGCCGGGTCTCAAATACTAGCCGGGTCAAAAGCCTCGTTGAAGAAATAGAGGCCGGTCCCGAATACAGGCCGGGTCTCAAGTACTAGCCGGGTATTTTTATGCTACAGTAACTCAATGCGAAAACTCTTGGTCACATGCGGGTACATTTGACAGAGTCAAATTCACGCATTTTAACTTGTCAAGTTGAGGTTGTCGCTTCTAAAAATGAGTTCAAAGCGACGTTCATTCAGTCGATAATCTTCCTGACTACCAAAGCGGTAGCTCTGAAAGTGATTCATGAAGTATTTATTGTACTTGACATGATAGTTTAATAAAGTTTTATTTCACTCAAACATTCTCAGATATTATTTTAGAAATAAAGGCCGGTCCCGAATACAGGCCGGGTCTCAAATACTAGCCGGGTCTAAAGGAGGCAAATTTAAATACAAGTCCGGGGCTTCTATTCGGTAAAATACGGTATATGTGGAACTTATTCTTACTTTAATGGCCCGACCCCGCCCCTTCTCGGCCGGCCATACTTCGACCTCGCCACACACTGAACTCCGATGCAGTCATTTCATTTGTACCTTCTGAGGCTTGTTTCTTTTCTACCTCTACTTATGATAAATATTAAGGTTCAAAACTAAAAAGTGTAAAGCTTCTGAAAAATCTTTAACTTTTCTATTTGCTGTTTATTATCATGACAATTAACCCGACCGTGAAATAAAAAGTGGGCCAAATGAATTCTAAGTATATGTGAGCATCTTATACTCAAAAGCGTGCTTCCTAAAGTTGGAGTTGAGACTAGTTTTGGTCAAGGTGAGGATGAAGGAAATTGTACGCAAACAGAATTGGAAAAGTAAAGTCGTGGATTGGTTTGATTTATCATTGAAATGTTTATTAAGCCCGAAATTGAAATTAGTACATTTAATTGTGGCAAATTGAATTAGAAACTGAAGTAAGTTTGGGTTAATTGCAAAATTAAAATTGTTAACTAAAATTATGTAAAATTCTAGTGCAAGAAATTTGACTCGTAATTTCGGACAGCACATTTTAGATGTTTAGAGATTATTTTCGTCGGAGTAATTTATTCATAGTGTCGGTATATTCCCGATACCAATTAGAATGTAAAGCAAAGCAATCATTATAAAAATACCGCACCGTTGCTGACCAAATCTAATGACCGATGCTCAAGTTTAAATCAAATTTGCAAAAGTTATGAATACGTCTTATATGTATTGCCCCCTGGGTATCTCAGAAAACACAATAGGTACAAACAAGTGGAATACCTTGTTGGAAAGACCAACTCAAGTCGGATCTCAGACATCACATATCAGCTTCATCCGGGAGCGCGTTCGCGCGTAGCGCGGCGCGGAAGATAAAAAAATCGACGTCTTTCAGCCGTTTCTTCGTGGTTATCCGCTTGGAAAGCCACGAAAACTTCTAAATTTCTCCGCCACCACATTCACAATTGGTTTATGAAAATTTTAAGCAATAGATCAACATTTTCTGAGCAAGTAGATTTGGCCTCAGGAATTCGGTTTCGCGAGTCATCAGGAATATTAAAATTTTTAATCCAAATCGACTTGCTTAGAAAATGTCTATCCGAAGCTTAAAATTTTTATAGACCACTTGCAAATGAGGCGGTGAAGATTATTTTTGAGATTTTGAAGTTTTTGTGGCATTTCAAACCGAAAACCACGAAGAAACGGCTGAAAGACGTCGATTTTTTTTCTCTTACTGATTTCTTATCTTATGCCGCGCCCTGCGGCCGAACCGGCTTTCAGATGGAGCTGAAATATAATGCATAAGATCCCATTTGAGTTGATCTTTCCAACGAGGTATTCCACTTGATTGTACCTACTGTGGTTCCTGAGATGCCCTGGGCGCAATACATATTAGACACCCTGTACACATGATTAACATTTCTTAATTGGTAATAGTTACAAATGGCCAAAATCAAATATGAAAAAAAGTGAAACAATCAGGACATACCACTACACGTTAGTTAATTTATTGTCTCTTCTTAATCGATTATATACATTTACAAATCGGATTGTAATTCATGTTATATATCAGCAACACTGAAATGCATCACTTAATTCAATTGTATTGAGTAAGAACAGTTTGCATATTGTTTTTACTCAAATACAATTCAATTCAGTGATTTATTTGCATACGTTCAAAGTTGTGTACATTCAAAATTTGACCCTTGCGTTCTAGTTTTAATCTCTAAGTATTTTTCATTAGTGGCTTTTACGAGCAGTTTTTCAGAAAGTGGCACTCATGGAAATTTATAGGAACGGCCGTGTACATTACATTTCATGACATTCTGGTACAAATTCAACTGCAGAGCCTTCAAAAAAATTACTTTGGATACAACTGACAAATCAATATTTAAATTATATTATACATTAAACAGAAGCCAGTTCGAGGGGGATTTGGAGTTTGCAGAGGTTCAGGGAAGCCTGGAGGCGTCCCTGTTGTCGGTGGTACAGACCTGGGGCAATTACAGTAAGCCTGTGCTAGAACGGGGGCTGGAGCTACAGTGCCAACCATCGCACACAGGTCGAATGCTCTCACATTAACCCCCATAGCCATTCCCAAGTCCGAACACATTACTGGATCGGCAGGAGGAACGCTTGGATATCGAAAAAGGTAGCTTGGGTTAAGAGTAGCGTGACTGTAAGGGACAACGCTGACTGCCAGAGTGAATGGCTTCACCATGCCTGTAAAACGAATATAATGTTTGAAAGTACTATTAGACTTCAAACAATTCATCAAGTTTTGTCTGAAGTCGTACGTGCAATAGCAATATAAATTCGAAAGGGCAGTAATGTACAATAGTTATATAATTCAATTAATTAAGTTTATCAAGTCTGTAAGCACAACTGCCATTGTGTGCATGCGTAACATTGCAAGAATTAGCCGTGATATTTGAGAAGGAATATTTGACGGAGAGTATGGAATTGAAGAGCGTATTATGAATAGTAACCTAAGCTTATCGGAAGGCGTGGAAGGCAGGAAATGACAGTTTAAAGGTTTAGAGCGGGAAAGGTAAACATGTAGTGGTCACTTATTTACGATATAGATAGGCATAAAGTATTTAACGGTAAAAATGCTATTGCGTAAATATACATACACCAAAAACTATTTAGTCAGCAAAGTGAGAAGTACAAACGAATATCAAAATGAATATGGAGAGACAATCTGCTTCTTGTTTAATGTAACTAAATCAATAGGTCTGTTGCTGCAGTTATTGTGAAAGGTACTTATTTGGTCAAAGCAACCACTATATGAATTTTCGAAGCGAAGGTTTTGGATTATTCGGTAAACTATCAAATATAGTGAGGGTGTTGTATTTCCGTAGACTTAATTCAAGTAAAATTCTAGAAATCTTGAATGGATTGTAAAATTCACTCCCAAGTAACCAGGTAAGAATTGCCGAGAAAAAGAATTGCTTAAGCAAATTCAGTAGAATTTTAGGTCCTTCGTTATGCACGTAAGTCCAGTCTCAGCGCAAGCTTGGTCAGGTCAGGATCAGGGTCAGCCAAGGCCCCACAGACAAATACATAATAGATTTCGTCTAAGAATTTAAAATATTTACTACCGTATGTTCATCTAAATTAAAAAAGGGCTTAACAGTAGTTTGAACTTCCTTTCCAGCAATCTTGACAGGTTATTAACCAAAGGGTACACAGTTAAATGTTGGCGGCAATCAGAGCACTCTGGTCGCTAAGATATGCAAGTACGCACCGACACACACATTCAGCAACAAACATTAGCGGCAAAAGCTACGCCAAGCTTAGCACTACGTTGTTCGCTGAGTTCGACTATATTGGTATTGCTATGGTAGTTATGAAGCAATGTTGAAATTGGAATTTACTAGTTATTGGCGGATCATTCGGTAAGATCTTAAGTCTTGCACCGCAGTGGCGATCTCCGCCGACAATTTCCACAAATGTGGTCCCAGCGCAATTTTGGTAGCCGGATAGCGGTACTTGTTTACCTCCGGTCATGTCAGAAAACCAGGGTGACAGACGGAATGTTTGGTTGGCCACAGGATTTTCAAGACAAGGCTCCCACTGCAAATAATTGTTTTAAAATGTAATTCCTCCACCACTCTTTTATAATCATAACACACATTCGATCGACCTTAGAATGCGTCTCTTCCCTCCTGGACGTTTTACCTCAATTCCATTCGCACTCGTTGGACTGTCCACACAAATATTGTAGATTGGATTGTTGATCATATACATTGGATGACCGAAGCTAGTAACACGATTGGGCTGCGTTTCATCGTAATATTCGAGGCAATTGTCAGGAACTGCAAGTTCAAAGTTTTACATTCGGTTGCAGTCAAATACAATTGTACATGTGAAACGGAAACTTACCTTTTTTATCAATGCATTTTATCTGTGTTATCCTTAATTTGTGGCTAATTTGAACGTTGTTTGACCGGAAATCAAAATCAATGACACTGCCAGGGCCTTCGTCATATGTAAGGAACACTAATAATAATAATTAGAAATATCATTCCGTTTACAATAAAAACTTCGAAATTTCAACTTTGTAATATTTAATATTTTCTCAGTTCGGACAAAATAAAATTTGTACGATTCTCAATTTCCCATCAAATTTCTGCGTTACAAACCCATTTTGTAAATATTGGTTTCTGAATTAAAATAGTTATTATCCCATGGAACCACTCGAGGTGGTTCTTTGAGTTTGCATCAAAATTGCTCGGGATTGATATTTTTACAATCCTAAAAATAGATGAGTCCTGTGCGATCTTGAAAATCCGCTTTTAGGGGGGGGGAATACTCAAATTATAACATTAAGTGACTTAGGGAGCACTTGTGGGAGAATAGATTACGATTTCTCTCTCGTCTCGTCGCCTTCTGCTCTTCTCCACTCTCCACACTCGCGCTCCACACAGTGTCAAGTAATACGGGATTACGCACAGCGCAGCGTTCACTCCCGTCGGCAGCTCAATCAGCGTGTCTCGGAGAAAAGGCGAGATATGCATTCTGTAGAGAATCTTATAGCGGAACTGGGCAGCTAGTCCGCTGGAATATCCGACACCCCGAGCGCAGTTGACGAGCGTTTAAGTAGATGAAAATTGAAATAACGGATTCTGAACGGTTTTTTGATAACAACGCGTCCAAAAAATTTTTTTTCGAAAAATCCATCCATATTTGTTTTCCTATAATTATATGGAATTAAAAAAAATTCGACCGGTTTGGGGAAAGCTGATTCTTCACCGGCAAGTATTCGGATTTTTAGTTTTTATTTCCTTGGTTTGGTTCTAGTTCTAGTTGTGGTGTTGGCATCTGGTAGTGGTTTGAGGTTCATGGGGTTGGTTTAGATCACCGAGCACCGAGCGTTCAATGATATTATAGACTTAAAAATTGAATTCGTACGTCGTCGTCCTGATTGTTGTCCACAGAGTTTGAAATTGCTTGCAACCGTCACCGAGTCGGAAATCGTTAAGGATGCTTGTTGGCAATTTCCCCGGATATCGGGTCCCATCCCAAGATTGAATTCAGTCAAGTCCACTTGCAGTTGGCATACATCTGGCTCGTTCTACCGAAGACCAAAAAACAATATTATGATACGAACCCATATTTCAGGATCGTATTATTAATTCTCGGAGGTTATAGAAATTGAGACTTAAGCCGGATACTCTATTTATTGTATTTGAGAAGTAAAAGTAGAAAACGGTAACAAGTCAGTAGTACCCGAATAGAAGCGGAAACGACTCGAAACACCGCGACAGTTTGGGACCGAGCCTTTGGTATGTATTTTTGGTTATACGGAATTTTAGTGATATAAAATGAAGAATTTGAAAAAGTGTGAGACAATTTTTTATTACGAGGAGGACCACTGTAAATGAATAATTGCAAGACTCTTGTCCCAGAAGAGTCTTGTCATTAACGAGGGTAACAGGGCGGGTATTCTTAGAAAAATTGGAAAATTATACCATTGATAGCTGATGCCTGATGCGATGAGAAATATTTAATCCTCCAACAGGTTTCGGTCAGTAAAGTTGGCTTTCGTGTTGAATTATGGCAGTGTTGATGAGTCTGGCCCGTATGTTTGTGCTTCGCCTAACCTTCCTTCACTTCACCGTCTTTCCCCTTCCGTCACTGACTGAGGGAGCGGCGAGGCGAGAACGGTGACGAGACGGAACGGCCATTCCACTCACGCAACCACTGTCATAATTCAACATAATGGTCACTGAACTAAACCTGAAATGTGAGTGGAGTGACCCCCTATTAAAGATTTCTCATCGCATCGTCTATCAATGGTATAATTTTCAAATTTTTGTAAAAATACCCGCCCTGACGTTCCCCACTTAAGTTACGACAACCCCTGTGTTACTTAGTTTATTTAACTGCCGACCTTACTGACTGGATAGTCAGCAATGTAAATTGTGTTTATAATTATATTTTTAAATTAAAACTCGATTTTCGTAAAATACTCCAGTAGTCACTCTACCGTTCAATATACTTACCTATTCCACTCGTTTCGATAGTTTCTTCGTACGAACTTAAATTCCGGAAAACAACTGATTCGGGAAATGTATAATTGTGGGAATCAATACATATCTTTTGTTGAATCTCAGACCTCGCCTCCGGTGACTTTTAAAAATTTCGAAAGTGAAGTGGGGGTATTGTAATATGACAGATTATCTGTTTGTAGTTTAGGTTTGAAATCTTTAGAATCTATTCAGGGCTTCACTATACCAGCCTTGAACGTACGAATTTTAGCAGCAATTAATTTTATCATTGAATGAGAAGGACATTGACATACCCTAGCCACAGTGAAGACGCACGATGATACGCCCATAGCACTTGAAAGCGTGACGACTTTTTCTGAAGTGGATACACGCCGATTGCCCATTGCGCAGCTCTTCATAACTGTAAATTTTATATCCAGTTCAATATCAATGTTGCAGTTCTCTATTGTTTTTATTATGTTGTACTCACCAGAACAACACACGCCAAACCCGTTGGCGCATGATATTCCAGGCAGCGCTGTACCTCCGCGGCTGGTGCAGTTCTTCCTGGGAAGAGTAATATAAAATGTTACATCTAAAAAATATAATCAACGAACGACCGTTAAAATAGTTAACAAAAAATATTGATTTCTTGTAAATTTTGAAGAAATGAATTACAGCCGTCACTTGTTGTTGTTCCGAAATAATAATTCCGTTTATTTGTGTACTATATTGCTACAGAGATTATAGATTATATTGACGATAAATCTTGAAACCGGGGTTGCCAAAAATTGATTTTGTGCTACCATTTTTCTTTGAAGATATAGGTGGTCACACACAAGAATTCTTCCTTGGGAGCCCAATCAAGAGGATTCGGGTGAATATGCATTTTGTAGAAAACCTTATGAAGGATCCATGAAGCCGTTCCGCTCCAAAATGCATCTGTGTTTTAATTTCTTCAGCTATTTTATGCGATCTTTATAATTTGTTTGACCGGTTTCGCGGAAGTCAATTTTCCATTCAAATTGAAATATTGCAGATTATATCATCCGAATTTGTCGCCAGTGAAAAATCGACTCTCCAAACTGTCCAATCCAGTCAAACAATATTTTAGATTGTATAAAATTATTGCAAAACATCGATGGATTTTTGAAAATAAAATATTTTGGATGTGGTTTTGTAAAAGGAACCTTCCGAGAATCCGACCTTTGAGATTTTTCATGCCGATTTCTATTTAAGTAATTTTAAGTGCAATTATGCCATAAGTCGTTAATAAAATTCTATACAAAATGCATATCTCACTTTTGCGCATGAAGCCCCGAATAATTCTTATTTCAAGGTTCAGGGTATACCCGAGAAGGTGATCAATTGTTTGTTGATTTCTTGGTATGGATACAAGATTTTATGCTACAGCCACCATAGAATTAATATTTTCACTTTCGTACTTGAAAATAAATTGAAGAGAGAATATTTACTGACGCAATGACAATTAGAACCATTGATTTTCAATCTTCCGTGCAATGCGGGCTTGACTTTGTTTACGATAAAACGGCTCCCGTTTTATCAATGACTATGATAAGGCTAACCGCAAGTTAAATCCATGCGAAAAAATGAACAAACAATTGTCTCTTTTTCGGGAATACCATGTATATCACCTAAATACTTATAGGATTTCACCCCAGACCCGGAGATGTTTACTTTCAAATGTATGTTATTTTTTTTAATAGTATTACTCTCACATGTTCTAAAACTGAACCCGCGTAATTGAAATACAATTAATTAAAGATTCATCAAATTATATCATTTTATCGCCGTAAGACCTATTTGTTATACGCGATTTGAACATTGATTTACGGATGAGAATGTTTGCCAAGTATAGTTTTGCTGTCAGAAATCCGATGTTTTCCTTTGTTGTGCCACCAGAACAAGATCTCTATGGAAGGCTGACCAGCTATTCATTTCAAATTGACGCTTGCACCATGTCCTTCTTTTTATAAGTTTAAGTAATAAAACAATTCTTTCGGGAAAACGCTAAATTTAGTCAGCTTGAGATTTTTGAACTGGACCCACATTCTCCCATAATTAGTTTGAATTAGCTTCATCATATTAAATGATACAGTAGTACGGCCACTTCTGCTAAGGTGGGCAGGGTTGTTAGTGAATGCTATCTACTCATTTCCGAATGCATCATGTAATCTCCCAAGGAAACCTAAGTACGATCCTGTAGCCTTAAGTACTTTATTTTTGCGGCTATTTCCAGGTACTGTTGAAAAGATACTTACTCACTATAACATGATCCTCGGTTGTCTTCAGGGCCACAAACTCTATTCGTAACTCTTACAAATGGTGCAAAGGCAAACACTACATAAGGGAAAGGAGTATTCGTCAATTATACAGTTGGTAGAATATGGAAATTTTTCTTGGGATTATAAACTCACGTTTTGGATCTCTTTCAGTATCGATCTGTTTTTCCGATATATTCAGATATTTGAACTCTCCTATTTCCGCAACAACACAAGATATGCATAATAGTAAGGCACAAACACTAGGAAGTCCACACTTTTGAAATAAAATTGAAAACATTCTGTTATAGCCTATGCGTGGCAAACAAATAATCAGATACGGAGCAATCCATCATGTTTTATATTTAAAGAAGTGTGTCATGATAGCGTGAATGTGATGTTTTCAGCAGAAGCACTTTAAGTCTATTGCTAATTCATTTGTTTTATTAACGGACGGACCTGTTTGACCTTTTCTGTTTCCACAATCAATCAAATCTGGTTATGGTCATACGCACGCCCTTGTCGCCAACTGTCGCCTTGCACTCATAATTGTACAAATGAGCTAATGATTTGTAGATGCGTTATGTACCCGTTGTTTCTTTCAGTCTAACTGTGATGGACCTTGTGCAAATATAAAATTTATCACATTCATAATTACATACTCAAGAGACAACGGTGCTAATGCGTTCGCCAATAACTGCCGATTAATAGGTAGTCCCGGTACACGTTATAAAAATAGTACAGACATTTTTTCCGATTCTGAGAAATATTCAATGGGTGATTACTGCCACCGTACATTTATAGTTTCCGATTTTGAACACCAGGCTCCCTTGGGTGGGTATTAAATGGAGCAAAAGTATAGTCAATATTTAAAAACAAATTACAGCCTATCTTAGAACCAAAATAAAAAATCAAATTGTCAAACTTGGTTATTCTGGTCACTTCAAACACCAATCGCAAAATAAGCGAGCAACAGGATGTTATTCTTACATTCGTTTAATTTTAATAATGGTGTGACATATCCTCGACGTGTGTTCAAATTAATTTATGTACCTCATGATCAAGTTCTAGTTGAAAAAAAAGTACCAAGCCCTATATGCTATTTAATACTAAAACACAACAGTCGTAATTGATAAATGTAGTTGGTGGGATATTTTGTAGGGCATCTCTGTTTTTCACATGCACATTTTTAATGTCAACACTTTAATATAAGCACAAACTACGCACCTACGTTGCACTTACGTTAAAAGTCTAAGACGGCACTTTTATTTAATAAATTGTCTATACATTTTGATCCCGGTGCGCAAGGCGACTCATTCATACATCGCACACTACAGTCGTATCTAATATCGTACTTAGTATTTGGCATGAGGAAAGACGTACTATATTTCTGGTACTGGGTGATTTATTCTGGCCATATAGAATACTATAGCAAGGAAGCCATTCTGTTCGGACGGGTATCGCTTTATATCAGTAGGAAACGAATGAGTATTAATCCGAAAGTAAACTATCAAGGTTGCCATGCAACACATAGCAACAACATAATAAATAGTTTGGGTCAAATCGTTGAGTTACACCCTAAGTACTTCCCTCGTTAGTACTAGGGGTGTCTTCCGTTCCATCAAACGGAAAATAACCCAATCGATACGTAAACTACGCGACAGCGTTTGATCATACCTTACGGTAAATTAGAATTACTACACGACTCTGTCCAAAATACTAAGAAGTGTGTCCGGAATGTAGGACAATCAGCCAATGAAAATAATAAATTATTTTGTAGTTCATTCTCAAACAGATTGTTGGTGAAAGTGAAACTGGCTCAGACATTATTATGCACAGTAATTATTATGTTATTTCAGTCTCGCATAGATGGGCAAAATACTTGTATTTTGAAAATACAGTATTTTAAATACAGTCAAAATTGTATTTTAAATACAGTA
>JAQGCA010001347.1:0-18079 GCA_034698945.1 Protaphorura quadriocellata
TCCTTACTTGGTCATGCTTTATCACTCAAATTAAATCCAAGGTGTACGTAATATATATTTTTTCTATCAATTTAATTAAAAGAAATGGGATCAAAGCAAAATGTGCGTAACCCCAACAGTATTACACATTACATACCTTACTAATCTGTGCAATAAGGCAAATTGTTAAGTCAAATAAAAGTTTGATTGATTGAAAGCAATCAATTTTTGGTAATTCAGTGAGAATAAATTTTTCAATTGAGAAACCAGTACTTGGCTATGGCTTGAATTATCAAACTTTATGTGCTGCTGTAATGTCCGTAGTTCTTTTAAAAAATTGGAAACTGTCTGTAAAATATTTGCAAAGTCCTCGACGCATTGACTACAGGAATCGTTAATCGAAGTTCTTGTGCGTATTCGAGACTTGATTAAATGTTGTCAGTTGCCGGTTTTCAAAACGCGATCTAGTGTTCCTATAAAGTTCATTAATGAATCTTATTCTAGTGTAAAAATCCGATTATATAATGGAGACTGAATATATGCGAATTAAATTACACGTGTTCACACAGTGAGCATCAATAACCTTCGCGTGACATTTAACTACACTACTGCGTGTGCGTAGTGCCCTGGAGGGTAAGAATCATAGGAATAGAACTCTCATGCAGTCAAAACAAAAATAGCAGGTACACCTCGGATGGAAAATTCTGATAAGATTAAATTTATGCATTCGGAGCGAAACTGAGAAGTCTGTAAAATTTGTTCAAAGTTAAATAATGTTGATTGAGCAGAAAGTGGCGTTAAATTGAAATGATCTAATGTCGTGTTCATCTGTAATAGTAGACTGTAGTAGTGGTTACTACCGGTAAAATTATAATTGGTAAGTAAAATAATGGAGCTCTCACGCAAGGAAACAAAGGCACAGGTGTCTTATGATCTTCTCACGTCACGCCACGTGTTTTCAGACACTCATTAATTTCTTTATTAATGGCTGCGGCAGAAACTTATAAGAATTAACTATACTTAGCTTAGCACACCAGGAGTCTCTTTCACCGTCATCCTACCGTTTCCCGCGTAAACAAATCTTATGGAAATTAACATGCATTTTACAAAAAAATAATTAATCGAATTCTAAAAAAGCATATTCGTTTGTACGGTTTGTGAAAACTTAAGGTTCCCAGAATTCATCCTCAATTGACATTCACCGTAATTCCGTAATGTAGAATCTGTGGATTTGTGACTAGTCGTAGGAGAAATCCTCCAATCAAGAGAAAGCAATTCACAATGCATTGTCTGGGAGAGGGATCGAACCCTTTCCATATCGAAACTGTAAGAAGCCTAACATCCATTCACGATTTAGTAATCGTAGTGGTAATTAGATAATTGTTCTTAGAAAGTCAAAGGAAAATGAGAGAGCAAAATATTCGTTAGGGTGGGAGCATGACATTATTATGGTGGATAAATTGTAATTTGATTACAAACATGACATGGACATGGTGGAATCGATTAGATCTGATCCGATCAGTTCACTCATGAGATACATGATTGACATAAATTAGCTCGTTAAATAAAGTTGATCACATCCTGAACAAATAAAAACAAAAGACAGGAGGACAGACAGACATTGATTCATTTATGATGTCATGTCATCCATGCATCATTATTATTATAATGTAAAGCTGTCAATCGACTTTATGACTACACATGTGCCATGTGCTCAGTCCCAGTCTGTTGGACCAGCAGTGATTTGTATTCAATTAGTAGACAAAGTCAAGTAAGTAGTCAGTCACTGACTAGTGTCAATTTCACTCTTGTCTACAATACATCATAAATTAATTATGTTAAATCCACTAGAATGTCAGCAGTCAACATTGACCTTGGTTACAAATAACATAACATAAACATATTAGTCCGTGTCAAGTCCTGTTATTACCTTTTAACACCGGCCATCCTATGTCAGACGTGTTAATTATGTATCATTAAGGAATAGAGACTAAGCTAATAGCTTAGCTATTACCCAAATTAACTTCCACTTGTACTTGTAAGACAGAATATTTTATTTCAAAAGCAAAATTGGATATTAATTTTTGAATAGGAATTATAGCTCGGATTTCAGAAACAATATTTATGGACGTACATTACATACGTTATTAAGACATACGACAAGTTTTCTAATAATGGAAATGAACAAGGAGTCCAATGGCTATTGGTTTACTTAGAACTTGAAGTTTAATTGGAAAAGTGAATAAATAATTCATAGGTTGGGCGGACATGGTCGGATTAATGCAAAAGATAAATGGAAGAATAATAACTGGAAGTGTTTTAACAAATTCAAAGTAGAAAATTGATATTGGACTCAGTCCTACCCAATCAACTTCCTTTGTTTTTCTTTTTGCATTTGAGTAATTGGTGGCGCTAAAGGGACATAATCTCGTTAGAAAGTACTCTCGTCATACCAAACACATTTCTAAACCCCTGAGGGGTAAAAGTCCTATATATCTGTCACTATGACTTACTTCCGATATAACGCACTTCTCTTCTTGTATGCCGTACAATGAACTCTGTCTATTTTGACATTTTCTCTAGAGAGCACATGTACGTCTTATTCGAGCTATTATCAGGCATTCGAATGAAACACATTAATCAAACCTTCTATATATCGGACTGCTATATGTAGATATATACACAATTGTTTGTATTCCAGCCAACCGGATATACAATACAGAGTCAATACTCTACAATACTGCGTGTATACATTTTTGCATAACACAAACCCCACGCTTTGAACTGAATCCTTGAAGAATTTTAAACATGGCGTTATTTTTAGATACAAAACTATGATGATTTTTCCTTGGTTTTTGTGAAGATCTAAGAACGTGAGTGTGAGAATTCAGGGTATGTGATTCAGACGGATATTTGGATACAAATACAGAACACAAACTGAATATTATGGATATCTTTATATGTGTAATCGTTAGTGTGAAATAACTAAAAACAAGCAAATGGAAAATGATTCATAGACAGACGAATGAAGATTCAGTCATTGACTCGTATCAGCAAAAAATACAACAAAATCGGTTGAGTCATTGTGAAACATGACCAAGTGGTAATTTAACAATTAATAGGATGACTTCAATTTTTAATCTTACGACATGCTTTTGCTTTCCTTGCTATTTTTCTTTGCTTGTCTTACTAATTTCTCATTATATAATTTCTCATTATATAATTTCTTATTATCTTTATTAGCAAAATTTATAGCTTTAAACTTTCATGGATTGATTTTTGCTCGCATGGCATAGTCGAGTCGAATGTAGGTTTGTTTAAAAATTAAAATTCCGGACAAAATGCTGTAATAATGATTTAGGACACAATCACATAATAATACCAGGGATATGAATAAATTACCGAGGCCGCGCGCGCGTGGACAGTCAATAAAATATTGTTCATATTATAAACGCCAGTAATATAAGACTTTCTGATTCCGATTATTCAAAAGCCGTCTGAATGTCATAAACTATTCACTTTTGAAAAATTAATACAAAATGATGAACCTTAGTAACTTGACACGTGTGGCGTCCACGTCGTTAAGGACAACAGACTAAAAGAATCATGAAGTTAAAATAAAGACAGGCAATTTTGGCCCATTTAAAATTTACTGATAGGAATGTATGTTGGGTCATTTGAATATAAAATAATGGAATGCAGAGCAAAGTTATTAACAAGTAGGTACATAAGGTTAGGCTCTTACAATATTTGATAGCCGGCCAATTCGATGTAATGTTTGTCCGAAAGATTGACACGTACTGGGAGTTGTGATGACCCGAATAATTTTGACGTACCTGTGGACAAGAAATAAAATATTCATCATGTATATGGATAATATTCGACTTCTTGGACATTATGACATTTAATATTTAAAAGAGGTTGAAGGCTAAAACAATTCTATGTCTTTGGAAATACTGGGCGTGCTTCAAATCCGGAATGAATTCCTTAGCGATATTTCGGGAGTCTAGTCGACGAGTTGAGTCACTTCATTATTTAACTCGTCAATATGTTTTTAAATGACGACGACGGACAAAACTTGTTTGGGAAAAATGCCATGGAATCTTTTAGAAACAAAATGTCCTGTCCTTCCAAGTAATAAGTCAATACTGGAAACATGATTGACTGATTGGGTACAAATACAAACGGACACGGGTATGGTCTTTCTGGGGATGACGTTCATTATTCAAATTCATCGATTTTGACTACTTTTATGTCAATTGAAGATTTGACAAGGCGCATAATGATATTGATACTTAAAAACCGCTCACAAACGTCAAAATTGTCCAGACATTTAGTAAGAAACGTTGTACTCTTATGAATTAGAATTTCTGGGCTTATTTCGAAAACTTTCTTTACATTATGTGATCAGTTCTTAAATGACACAATTAATATTCGCATTTGTTTGAATTAAACTGTTTTCCTCCAGGAGGTTTCATTATTTAGCAGGAAATCACTCTTTTCATTAGAACTCTTTCAAAAGTTTCTGTAGTTTCTTTCTTCTGGAGATTTAAAACATCGAAGGATGTCCAAGAGCAATTTTGGCTGGCAAAATTAGGTCCGAATCAGGTAAATTGAAATTGCGTTCCCAATTATCTGAATTCCAATTACGCGTCTGTCAGGGTTCCTTAAATTTCCATTCCGGTTAAATGAAGTTGGACATTTTTCTCCCTCAAGCTTGGGAGAATTTCAAAAATTGTCAAATTATCATTACATTCTTGAATATTACATGAATTCTTATAATTCATTACCAGTAGTTTATCCAAAATTCTCTTGGCGAATTCGTATGTTGAGGTGTATTGATGTGTTATGAGCAATTGTGCATCGGGCGCCTTGAGGCCTGCCCCCTGTCGCCAGTATGTATTTTGAATGAAGTGCTTTATTCGCAAATCGACCTTAATCGGTACCAATTTCCATGAGCAAACAAGTTGCCATCCTGATTGTTCAGTCACACACGGCGGGTCATAACTCCATGTCTGTTTTTAACAAATGGCTATCCCGCCAATGTTCTCCAAAATTTCCAAACGTTTCTTTCGACGATACAATACTCAGTCACCTCACACTATCGTAACCAATTGTCACAACAATTAGACAGTTGTCAACGAATTATTCAAATCCCGCCAAACGTATACGTATATTTCAATTCAGGCGTATTTCTCATTTTTTCAAACGCAACGTCGGAACTCGTTGCTCCTGATTGTCTTTCAAATTTCTCCAGACGATTTTCCTTCCGAAATTTGTTCAGTTACATTTGTCAATCTTTTCGTCCACTTATCCCGCCCGCCCCATCGTATCTTTCAACTATCGCTTTGATTTCTTAGTGTCATGGTACACGATAGGAACTCTTGTCATAAATTCCAGAGAAATGCTCTGCGCGCGGATTGATAGCTCGATGATCGCTTTTAATTTTATTTTTCGCCGAGGATTTTGAATGTAATGTGAGTAGCGGAGCGATTAATGTTCTTGCTCTACTACGGCCTTAAAATATTCTGATTTTTTTTTGTGTTCTCCGTCTCTCTCTATCGGAATCGGTGGTGTCTGTTAAATTGTTGGGTCTTTCTATTGGTGAGCGTGCAATGTGAATGGACTGTATTTACTATTATTCTGAGGTATGTGCTTTTTCCTTTTGGCTTGTATGTGAAGGTGTCCGCCGTCGGGGTGCCTGGTGGTGAGGCTGGTCCATGAGAGCAACTGAGTCGAGTGCCCAATCCTCACTTCTAACTCCTTTACTTAGTCCTAGAGGGTGTTTCATAATCAATTACTCCTCCCCTCCCCTCCGAATCACCCCGCCATTGAACCTAGTCTACCGGATTTTCAGGGAAAAATATCATATGATAACATATCCTGAAACTTATCCAGGCAATTGACATTCCTAGTTGTTGAGATCAATTGATCCCATCAACCTAACCTAGGGGGCGACACTAATATGACACAATCTAGAAGATACCTGTCTCGGAGATTGACCTCCCAAGTTTTTCAGATACCTGGTCATATTCATCAGATCCGGTCTCCATGTTTTATCATATCTGCTGAAAATACACTATCTCTGCGTCCGTCCACCTGTACTAAAGGACCATACTTTTCCTCCGAACCTATCCTTCCTCTTTTCTCCTGGGACAGATATTAAATTTTTTCAGATAATTTCGCCAAAATCTGAAACCTATCATCTATTGGTCGAATATTCGATCAAATCTGTAAGAAATCGCAAGGTGTCTCTGAACTGTTAGATTAGGTTAGATTATCCTGAGATCCTTAGACTCTTAGATTGTGTACAAGATGTATATGTCTCTTTCCTCTGGATTTTTTGTACCAATTGGTGGGGAGATTTGGTTTGGTTCTGTAACACCCTGTAGATAATAGGTTTGGGGCTCGGAAGGAAAGGATTGACATGGTCGGGGTAACAAAAAAAGAAGCGATATAAAAAAAAAAGACAAGCCAAAAGGGAGACTGTAAGTTTTGAGTAGAGGGGGCTGCGCGAAGATCCAACCGTTGGTGCGTCAGTCCGACCCACCAGCACCAGCTCAAAGCATTTTCTCCCATAAGACTAGTGTTGAAGCTCTAGCTCTAGCTCTAGCTCTAGGTTTAGTGATGTGATGATGCTAGAAAGCTTAGAGCTCTATGGCATGGCCATGGATACCATCCGATGGCATCCTATACCATGGGAAATCAGACGTATTATTCCATGAGAACTTTTCTCAGACTAACCCACGGAAAATAACCTCACCTCACATCACCACCAACGAGAGCAACGACAACAAGGAAAATACGGACCGTGTTCTCACTTTTACATATCTTTATAGATTTTTTGTTCAAATCCTTACAAGGGAAACTCTAGCAGTGATTTAGAACATATTTCTTTGTAATCTAGATGAATTTTAGACCCTGGAAGGTAATAGGATGAGTAATAATCAAGCTAGATTACTATTCTAGTTTAATAACAACATAATGTCAATGTTTTATGTCTTATCTAGAGTTTTTCTAAGAATTATAAAAAGGATAGTTTTTCCTGGGTCTACAAGATTTTGAAAATATGACGGCGTAAAATAAGTATGTCCTGCACCGATTCATTTAATCCTAGTTAAGGCCAATGCTAGAAATCCATTATTTAACACTATGTACAAGGGATATCTCGGTGATGATCTGGTCGAGCCTGATTGCCGAACAAACGTATATTTTTTTAATACAAATCTCCAAAATTAGATATAATAGGTGGCATATTTATAAAATGTGTAGATGAGAAGTACTGGCGGTGTTCTGAGCTTTCAAGTTTCAAAATCACAGATCTTTACAATTTTGAGCTCTCTATTAGTAGTACAATCGAAATACTGGTGGTGTTCTGATTCTGATATCAGTGATGACAAAATTAGATATGTGTATACTGGATTTTTGAGGATTGCAGTGGTGTTTGTTTGATACGCGAGACAAGTAAAACTTGTTAATTTCTAAATTGCATTTCCTTAACATTTATCTACACGGTGTTTGTCACCTGAGAGCCTCTATTTTAAAATTGTATTATATTGTTGAATCTATACAACAAAACCCCTGTGGTATTTTGTGCCCGAGATTGTCAAGCATTGAAATGTAGTAAATATTTTTTAAACTGTGCCTGTGTGTACATAAGGGGAGCCCTAATGGTATTCTGAACCCGAGACCCGCAAAATTAGACATACAATATTACGGATTTTTTTACACCACGTACGTAGAAAGGGGAAAGTTTTTACACTCCGTACAAGGGAAATCTCGGTGGTGTTCGTTTTAGCTATATATCCATTTCTACACCCTGTACGTATGTTCTATTGGCTTGTAGAACTGACAAGGAACATAATTCGGACGTAAAATTTAATGGTCCGGTCACAAAAATTCCACGTACATTACAGCCCAAGAAATAACAACTTACTTATGTTAGTGCATATTAAATTACATATTGATGTGTAATGGGCATGGAGAAATGTTTCAAGAATTTGTAGACATGGGCCAAGATTATATCTCCACAGCAGTCCTGGTCAGACACTGATAATTGAGTTGTATATTTTATGTCGATTCGAATATTACATAGTCGCGTTGTATTACCAGCAAAAAGTTAATTGCGATTCCTTGCCGTGCATAAATGCTTTCGGATTTAATTATCTTCAACGCAAGGCTGCTTGCCTGTAATGTAATGTAATACGAATTCCGGCCGATCGCAAGAATTTTACATTTCTTATTCAAGGGACGACCCAAGAGACTGCAAAAAATAAATCTGTAGACCAAATGAACCTTTATGCCTTGAAATATGTACCCTATCGATGTATTACACATTGTATGAATTTGTAGTGGAATTTCAGTTTGGATTTACCTAAAGGTTTTGGATCACCTGAGAAAATCCTGATGCTCTATCGACCTTGTCTTAATGAGAAGAAAGGAAGGACGCCTTAACTATATTGACCTGTCAAGTCCGGAAGATTTAAACACTCCTGATTGCTAATTACAATCGTAAACAATACGTAGAACCTGATGAGTCCAAGAAAACGTACAAATCACAATCAGAAGAAAATTATTAAGACAACTTACATTTTATTATTTTCCGTTTCAATAATTATTTGCTTAGAGATCAATTCTTTAAATCTGAATATCTGAATAATATAATTTTTTTTGTCAGACCGGACACACATACATGCATTAATTTAACTAGTGAACTACATGAAGGCTGACAATAATGGATGTTTGTGGAGAAGACTGGCAGCTGAAGCTGTAGACATATTCGGAGAACTGCCTCCATCCAATTCATTTGACATCATATCTGTAGGGTCATGTGAATGTTGTTTCATGGGTAAATTCGTGGCCAAAGGTTTGTGAAATCCATCGGATGGTTTGACTTTGGCATCGGTTTTATTGGATGAGGCAGTTCCTGATGATGCTGGTCCTTGTGGCTCCCCCCAGCATGAAAACAGTGAACAATCTTGTCCGTTTTCAGCCGCAACTTGGAAAACTTTCATGGCTTCTGATGTTGAGTTTAAACCCTTAACGATTCTGAAAAATAATTAACCACATTATTAATCTTTTTTGTTGTACGGTCAACTGTCCATTCGTCGAATTCGTCCGAAGTACAAAAATGTGTTCGAATTAAGGAGAATATAGCAGCAGGAATATTTTGATTTGGTCTATTGAATGTGATCGGATTAAGGAGGTCCAATTTGTAGAGATAAACCAGAAAAACTTTATAGGTCAGCAAAATCGAGGAATCCGAAGGAAGCGTTATTAATTCGGAATTTAAAGCTGACCTTTGACCTTTTATACCATCATGAACAAAAAATTTAAAAGAAAACTTACTCTGCAACTTTAGCTGCTCTGTCTGGTCCAGCCATATTTCTCATAAAATTCCCGGACTGACAAGTGATCAATTTGAGGCATTTCTCCTCCGCTAAAGCTGTAGTTACAGTGTGGGTGAGACTGTCCAATATACTCTGGCGATTGTCCAGTGGTTCTTCCTCCGCTGATCTCAAGACATGCTTGGCTGCAAGGACTCCTTTGGCTAATAGAAGTTTGGACGCTACGAGTGGGACGATCAATGACAGAAGAAATTTAGCAACAAACCAAACTCCTAAGATGGCAAAGAGGAAGATCACGATCGGAAACCACAAGTCTCCTTTTGCCCCAAGAGCTGACCCAATCCAAGTTTGAGGGACGTATGATGTGCCAAATGGCATTCCAAGGTAACCCCCGGGTGGCAATAATCCTGCGAGACCTCCGAGCAGTCCTGGGTCTGCTGGTAATACGCCTGTGTCAACTCCGACTGAAAATTTAAAATAAAAACGAAAATTCTCATATTACCCTGAAGTCGAATTTATTTTAACCTGGACAAAAATACGGCAAGAGATTATAAAAATTCCATCATACCTGGTCCTGGAGGAATCACTCCACCCGCTCCTCCTAATCCTGGAAGAATTCCGCTCAAGAATGGTAAAAGTCCGATTCCTTTTGCAAAATTCAAGTTGAAATTTTTGTTGATTCCGAATCCAGCTCCGGCTCCAGGAATAACCGGTGGGATTACCGGACCAGGAATAACCGGTGGGATTACTGGATCAGGATGATGTGGCGGTGGCGGTGGCACATGACCGAGTCCGGCAGCGTCCGCCTCAGCTTCAGCGACTGCCTCAGCTGCAGCGACCGCCCCTGCTGTTACGTCCACTGCTGCAATGAGAACGAAGGCAACCGCTGAGACCATCAAGACATACTGCAATATGAAAAAAATAAAACTACTAGAATTAAAAACCTTAATTTCTTTCAAGAATATGTAGTATTTCAAAATTAAACGACATAAATTGGAGTCTATTGCTTTGCATTACGGAACAAAAAGTCGTTGGGGAATAAATGGAAAGCACGGATGTCGTTATCTTTGATCACCCCAATATTGTATGGGGTAAAGCGAGAAAGTTCGTTAAATAAGTATTTACTGTGTAATACCTGAAGCTTAGCCATTATGAAGATGGTATGAAGCTTTAATAAAAGTCAGCTATAATAAATAAAATGTTAAGAATCGTTCAGTCTATTAAAATCTAGTTGACTGTTGAAAATCGTGTGAGAGACTGTTCCTTCGGGCAGGCTCTCCAGCTCTATTCATACCCTTGAGAAAATTACATGGCTCAGAAGGAAACCACTTTTGATGTACAACCTAACAGCACAAAACCAAATCGAACCTGAGAGTTGCATTAAATCTTCTGAGGGCCAACACTGGAACTTTGAATGCTTCAAAAAATAGTAGCAATCCGTAACACTTTATTTCCAAAGAAATCAAAGTTATCAAATTTGGAGTTGTGATTTTGAAAAACGTCGGCAGTCAAACTACAAGTAGACCTTTAAAATTTTCAGAAATATCGCGTCTGACCATTCCCTTCGTCTGAATTTGTTCAGATGTCGGTTCAGGTATTTAAATGTCAAGACTTCCGTGATCCCCTTACCAATTTCTGGGAATGCTGTCCATCTTCGGTATTCAGGAATATTGATCATTTTGTTTTTGAGTCGATTTAGGTTTTACCAGAAAAGTGATTACCTCGTAAAAAAAATGTTGATCTGAATTATCGACTAACGAATGTGCTCAGTGTTCACCGTAGTTCTCAAATTTTCCAGGATGACCCCCTGACGAGTTTCAGTTCAGTGACAGTTTTGTGCAGTAGTGAATTATACAATCAACGTCAACCTGAACATTCCTTAACTAAAATTCCGGCTTTCATGGTTGGAGTTTTTCCAAGACAGTTGAGTAAATTGGAATTCAGGATTAATGAATGATACGCATAGATACCTGGATGACGAATTACGACTTGACTTACCTTATCTTGTCTGTCTCCATTGCCTGGACTAACAACCTTAGTAATTAGCAGTCGGGATTATTGGAGATAAATAATTTATGGCGGGTGCCAGGGATAAGTCTAATGCATTAAAGAGGTCTCTCCTCCACTACTTTCTTCCTACTACTAGTGTTACTCTCTTTTAGACAAAATGAAGAGCAATCGACCCTGTAGAAAAAACGCGATGCCACATTATATCTTACGACGAACGTCAATTAATGCGTGTATTTTTTATTACGAATAAAAAAATGATTTTATTTTCCTCCGAAAGTTTCATGTTCTTGAGTTGTAACTTTATTGGCGTATGGCGTAGCACGTGTGCAGCCAAATCGCACGAAGTGTCTGACTTCGTCCGGAAATATGGCTATACGGAAATATAATTATTTGCTTAGAGATCATTTCTTTAAATCTGAATAGTATAAATTTTTTTGTCAGACCGGCCACACATACATGCATTAATTTAACTAGTGAACTACATGAAGGCTGACAATAATGGATGTTTGTGAAGAAGACTGGCAGTTGAAGCTGTGGACATATTTGGAGAACTGCCTCCATCCAATTCATTTGACATCATATCTGTAGGGTCATGTGAATGTTGTTTCATGGGTAAATTCGTGGCCAAAGGTTTGTGAATTCCATCAGATAGTTTGACTTTTGCATCGGTTTTATTGGATGAGGCCGAGGCAGTTCCTGGTGATGCTGGTCCTTGTGGCTCCCCCCAGCATGAGAATAGTGAACAATCTTGTCCATTTTCAGCAGCAGCTTGGAAAACTTTCATGGCTTCTGATGTTGAGTTTAAACCCTTAACGATTCTGAAAAATAATTAAGCACATCATTAATATTTTTTGCTATACAGGTAACTCTCCATTCGTCGAATTCGTCCGAAGTACAAATATGTGTTCGAATTAAGGAGATCTTGTGCTTAGTACATAGAATAAATATTATGATCGACTGTTGAATCTCGATCGAATTAAGGAGGTCCGATTTGTAGAAACAAGCCCGAAAAACGTTATAGGTTAGAAAAAATCGAGGAATCCGAAGGAAGTGTTATTAATTCGGAATTTAAAGCTGTCCTTTGACCTTTTATACCATCATGAACAAAAAACTTTAAAGAAAGCTTACTCTGCAACTTTAGCTGCTCTGTCTGGTCCAGCCATATTTCTCATAAAATTTCCGCTCTGACAAGTGATCAATTTGAGGCATTTCTCCTCCGCTAAAGCTGTCGTTACAGTGTGAGTGAGACTGTCCAATATACTCTGGCGATTGTCCAATGGTTCTTCCTCCGCTGATCTCAAGACATGCTTGGCCGCAAGGACTCCTTTGGCTAATAGAAGTTTGGACGCTACGAGTGGGACGATCAGTGACAGAAGAAATTTTGCAACGAACCAAACTCCGAGGATGGCGAAGAGGAAGATGACGATCGGAAACCACAAGTCTCCTTTTGCCCCAAGAGCTGACCCAATCCAAGTTTGAGGGACGTATGATGTGCCAAATGGCATTCCAAGGTAACCCCCGGGTGGCAATAATCCTGCGAGACCTCCGAGCAGTCCTGGGTCTGCTGGTAATACGCCTGGGTCAACTCCGACTGAAAATTTAAAATAAAAACGAAAATTCTCATATTACCCTGAAGTTGAATTCATTTTAACCTGGACAAAAATACAGAAAGAGATTATAAAAATACCATCATACCTGGTCCTGTAGGAATCACTCCACCCACTCCTCCTAATCCTGGAAGAATTCCGCTCAAGAATGGTAAAAGCCCGATTCCTTTTGCAACATTGAAGTTGAAATTTTTATTGATTCCGAATCCGGCTCCGACTCCAGGGATAACCGGTGGGATTATTGGACCAGGATGAGGCGGCGGTGGCACATGTCCGAATCCGGCAGCGTCCGCATCAGCTGCAGCGACCGCCCCTGCTGTTGCGTCCACATTTGCGGCATGGTTCAAGGCGTCCGCTTCATGGTGAATTGCCTCCGTTGCAGCAACATCCGAAGCTATAGCGTTGACTACAGAGGCACGGTGTAAAGAGTCAGATTTGACAATCGGTGAAATTAAAAGAATCAAATGAGTTAAAAAAATTAATATTGACTGGGAACTCATGTTGAAATAAAAGTTATTGTTAAAATGAAGCCCGGGGTATTTTGAGAATCTCCTTCACTCGGACAAAGTTTACCCCTCGGTTAGAAATTGGCGACTGGAAGGTAATGAATGTCATCCACTCATACTTATCAACTTCAGACGATGCATTTTCATCATGAGTGTTTCGGAAAAGTCTGGACCTTTATGTACATGTGGTGGGTTCTTGTCGATGACCTTCCGACGATAATATTATGTATGTAACTTCTTAAAATCGAGCAATCGTTTCATAGACTAATTAGACCGGTGCGATGACGATTCACGACTACTCGACGCCCAACAAATTATAGTTACGTACGACGAAATGACCTTACCGGTTTAGCGCGCAGAGATCCAAGATGCTGAAACCTGTTTAAAATTTAGGTAGAAATTGATATTCACATATTCATGTACCGCAAAGTCGAAATTTTGACACAGGAGTATAGCGCAGATAACGCTCAGATTTAAATTACACAGCTTTGGCCCAAAGAGTATTTAATGAGTTGGGAGTGGTAAGGTCTTTTACAAACATACCCTCCACCTCGTCTTATTCATTTTCCTACATTACAATTTATTGTTCAAAAGCTTTCGAGTTCCAGTCCAGTTCCATTTCTATGTCATACGTAAAGTAATTCATGGAATTCAAATGCGAATGACCTGAGCAAGAATCTAAGGCTTATAACGTCGACTTTGCTATGTCCGATCCACCAGTTATATCCTCAAATCCTAATTTCATCCCCAAGCATTTTCTCCAGGATTGGAATATTTCACTGGGCGGAAACATTATGACGATTGATTAATTAATTAATTTTGTATATATATCATGTACCATTAAACAAAGTGACTATGAAGTCCATACATTTCGGTCTCTCAGGTTTTTTCATTGCTCTAATAGATTTCGAGCATATTTCGGTGTTAACCACTTGAGGGTCCGAATTACCCAAAAATTCAACTACGACCCCGGCCAAAACTAACAAATCCAAACTTGGGTAAAAATTCGTGGGGTGATGCGAAGTATGTCATTTATTTTAATTTTTTAGTACTAAAGTTAAAGTTAATTATTTAGCATTAGCTAGTTTATGGTACGAGTCCAGTAAGACTTAATCATCCGTACATTATTTATACTCCTAAAGGCATGCATTCGTAATAATAATTGCATTGCATGTTCACACATAGAGACTGATTCCTTGTATTTCTATTGTCTATTTCCGTATTATGGACTGAAAATGTGTGTCTAATAAGACGTAACATTAGATTGCATTTCGCGTTGCGTTGCGTTGGTCCGTGTGATGGATGGAATTCAGGAATAAAAGGGTTGGAGAAGTGCAAAGAATGTGCAATAAAAATGCATGGGAGGCTATGAAAAGATTTTATTGGTCATTGGACTTCCTGGTGATTCATGAGTATTATATGACTTGTACCGGTTCGACCCTTGTGGTTCCACTGCCATTCAATTATGTGCAACCCTATTCAATGCCTTAGATTGGAATTAGATCCCCCTTTCTTATAAATATATTATTTAATATACAGTATTATTAATTTAAAACTAAGTGCGTAAAAACATTCTTACGGTTCCCTCCAAGCTATTAAATTAATCACCTCATAGCGTTTAAGATTGTCTCCTTAAACCTGGGAAATTCTGTTAATTAAAAATAACTCATTAATGACGTACTTGCCGTAATAGAATAACTGGTATTCTAGGCTTATGGAATATTCCCTTATTAATAGACACCAGTGGCTAAAAACCTCTCTAATACAATGATCCAAGTCACTAGGGAATAGAACCAGCCATCAGGGACACAGACCAAATTTTAGTGCAATTTATCCATATTTTTCTAATTGGTCCGATATTTTTACTTATTCGCTCCTCCTGGTTTCTTAAAACGGTTATCAACAGCCAAAGCCAAAGAACCTCTGATATTTTGATTAACGACCACAATATGGTATGACCTGACAAGGTGACTACGAAATGCTCGAAAACCAATTAAAAACATCAATAACCGAATTAACAGTCAATCCTGAGTATCATACTCCAGTTAATAGCTATTTTTAAAATTATTCATAACGTTCTAAAAAAAACGTCTATCGGAAATAGCTAATTAGAACGTCCTCCCAGGGTGTATTAAAATTAAAATGATTTCCAGACTTTTTTACCCTTAATTCGATCATTAATTGAAATAACTATTTCATAACTTCCTCTAAAACAATAGCATAATTGCCATAATCGGGGAAAATAATATTCAAAAAATTAAATGGGGTTGCAAAGTTAAAATATCCCAATAAGGCTGAGACTAGTGTAAATTTGTGACTTAAAAATTAGATAGTAGAAGAAGAGGGCGTTTACACAAGGAGGTCGAGATAAACATGTTTATTGGGCTATTTAGAGCCCTTTCCTGGTCTACTCTCCTAACATCTGAACCTGACCAGTGCGTGCAAGGTGCATGTATATAAATAATAATAATAATAATGTTTTCCCAGGAAAATAAATAACGACAAACTTGTTCTGGCGGCATAAATATGTGGTTAAGAAAAGGATGTTAATTAATATATTAGAATGCGGTGTGATTGAATGGAATCATGGTCCATTCCATTGTTGGACTACTTATTACACTTGTTGAGTTACCAGAGGAGGAGTCAAGTGAAGACAGGTGGCAATTGCAACCACTTCAAGGAGAACCACAATTTTCTTGTCTCTTTTTCTATTCATCATTAACATAAATTCAGACGAAATAGAAATAATTAAAGGAAATCACGTGTTAATGTGAATATGAGGATATGTTGGGCTAAGGATCATCTCAGAAATTTTAGGCAACCTACGTGCCACGTGCCATTCTCGCCCATTTCTGTGACATTTCGGACGCACACAGAATACACGCCTAATTTTAGTGTACTTTTAGTAATTACTATGTGGAACTATATTATTTCACAGTTAAACAGTTCCATATTAAATTAATTTTTAACATTCATTGATATTCCAACTACAAAACTGATGCCCGTTGTTTGTACTGTGTGTATGATTTGAGCACCAGAAACGTCACCAAAACGGGAGCGACATAGGTTCACCCAGTGAACCTGGCATGTCCCATTTTATTCTACTATTCCTAGCTTCAAGTACTATCGATATATTTTTTCGAATTTTTTGCAAGGAATAGTTTTGATTTCTCGGCGTGCCTCTTCTGTAAAATGTAACATCCTTTAATTGACTCAATAACCGATTAGAAGTCCCGGCTTGTATTTATTCGGGTAACCTCAGACACGAAATGCTTTGACCACTTTCTATGTGAGCGTATATGAAAAAATCTGGAAATACCCGTGGTAATTACAATAGAAGATCCAAGTGAAACGTTATACATAAGTTAGCAACAATTTAAATCGACATTCTCTCAACTTGGGAGTTGTATAATATTGGCAAGTGTGTCTGGATTGTAAGGTAATAAATGAGGGCATTGCTAAAAATATGTGTCAATACGCACGTTAACTGAAGAAGGAACAAACAAATTCGGTCTACTAACCAGCTGAGCAATCAAGGACTGGAGGTCATGTATATTAATATCATGACGAATAAAATTTGACCCGACAGACAGGTCACTGTATCGCAATATTTATTTGCTGAAACCATGCTAGTAAACGTTAATCGATTATTCCGATTAAAATGTAAGTTAACTAATCGAGAATTTAAAAGGTCTAAAAACATTTATATCTAATCATATTCACAAGAAATACACAGTGTGAGTGTAAGACCCAGAATAATTTATGTGAATCACAGTTGCAGAAACATAATCTGTACATCTACTAATTGCGTCACGATCAGATCATTATCTCAAACAGCCAAGACTATGTTGTGGAAAATTCCTTGTTTACTACAAACTATTTATTTATTAGCATACAATCTCGTGGTCTCACCGTCTTTGAACTCCTCATTACAAATTACAATGCATTTCACGGTCGGTCGTTGTCTGGCAATTCCCATTACAAAAATAAAATATACCATCCAAAAATATTTTCCAACAAGGGAACTATTTTTACATGCGAAATCCAGATTTACTCAAAGACTAACCCGAGAAGTATCATGTACAAGTAACCGTTATGTAAACCCCATAAAACCCAACATTATAATTATAAAAAGTCAACCAAACGCAGATTCATTTTACCCCTGATGAGGGTAATGTCAATGAAATCAAATCAGGTTAGGTTTGGTAGGGTTAAAGTTCGAAATTCTGTCGAGTTTTAACGTTTTTCGGGTTTTATCGGCAAAATATATAAGAATTTTGTATCTCCGCTAGAAATGTTCGGAACATTCGACTTGCCATGTTTTTCCCATACTATTGGTTTCCACCTTATGTGATCTTTACATCCCACCTGTCGCCGACAGAGAAGACTGACTCACATTTTATTCAAATGAAATGACTATTTTTATTTTGTTCGATGGGCGGCGGAGTTTGTAATTTAGAGTCGCAGTTTACCTAATTTGTTTTCTTTTGACTTTCCGCCGTGCCCTTTCAAACATTGAGAAAACGTTCGACATGTAGAGAGAGTGGAAGTGTATGTGCGTCTTTGACTTTGACTTGGAGTGCCAGACTCCAGAACATTCGACTCAGTCCGACTTTTGCCACTGACAGAG
>JAQGCA010001348.1:0-18066 GCA_034698945.1 Protaphorura quadriocellata
TATTAGGAATAGGAATCCATGTGGAAAGCAAAATCGAAGAATTTCACAATTAAAATTACAGGGGATGCACAATCACACGTGTTGTCCTTATATTGTCAGGTCTGGACACGCCATCTGCATCTGGTTTAGTGACAATATTTATAACCCTTGGATGAGATTGGATGGAATTCCAATTTAAAGTGTGGTCGGGTAGAAATTTAATTGAATTGGTGTCTACATCCTACACTTGTTTAATTGTATCTCTGCTCCTAAAGACTATTTCAGGCTTTTGAAGCTTTGCTTTACCAACGTTTGAATTCTTTTTAAAAGTTTTTTGGCACAAAGATAATTATCCCTTTAAAACTAATGAAGTCTGAAACCACTGAATGACTGCGTACGTTGTAAAACGATTTTCCTTATATTTTGTTCCAGATTTTGCATAGAATATGGTAAAATTTTGAACATTTCTACCTATAAACCAAGAGATATAACTAATATCTCGTTTAGCATGCATTTGATGGTATCCCTGTAACAACCCATCTCTCTACTGACCAACTGAGAGCATTATTTTTGTATGTTTGCATTTACGGTATTAATTATTATTCAGTACCGATAAGAATTGATGCCGAAACTAAATTGAACACGAGGTTCTCATTTGTCTGTATTGTTGTCCGCCGCATCAATATTTCGAAATTGTGTGTCTAACGACTCACAAGTGTCAAAGAATTTACTCAGTCGTGTATTAACATTTAATCTTATTTTGCAGCTTCTGTCGTACAACCGAGATTTCCTGATCAACTTGGGAGACTATTACCTGAGATTCCGGACAGTGATAGACCTGACCCATCCATGCTCCGAAACCGTCGGGCTTCAGCATGGAGTCCTAGAGAAAGTGGATTCGATCGTCGAACACAATTTGAGAGAACTGACTCACTCCATACAATCAATCCAGCCAGACGTGAGTTAATTTACTGACTTATTGTACATGTAACTCTTTATGGAACTAGTCAAGTATTTAGGTCCTCGCATCTGTCTCCTTTAAATGATATCTGAAATAGAAAAACCATGGTATAAGGCTCACATGGTAATCCCTACCGCCGCAAATGTCTATTGAAATATTTTTCATTATGTTAGTGGATTTGCCATTGTAAGGAATATTTCTTGCCAATTGTTATTATTCAATAGCGTTCCTGCGCTATGATGATTTATTTCGAGAGCTTAAATAGAAGGATAATTAAAAATGACGGGTGTCGTTGATTTTTAGAACATTTTATATAAAAGCTGGTGATTGTAATCTCATAATCAAGACTTTGACGGTGATTCTTTAATTACTTTCCAAACAATGTAGTAATTCTTTGGTTGGAACGATTCCATTCCTGATCAAAGGGAAATCCTTCAAAATCAGTAGGCTAGTAATCAACGCGTTCACTACCGCCAAAGAATAATAAGTTCCATCCTGGACTGCTGGGCTGGAAACAATACCTGGAAGCGTGCCGTTTTTACATGTACATGTCTCATTCATTCCTTTCGTTGAGTTAAACGAAAATCACTTCATTTATCTCCGTCCAAAAAGATGCCTGCGGTTTTGTTATTTCCTTTCGCTTTTGTTGTACACGACTACCGTGGCCGTACGACGTCTCGAATTCGTGGCAAGGTCGGTTCATCCGTCCTCAGAAAATTTGTACGGGGTCCCAAATGTCGTTGTCTTCTCTGGACTTAAGGCTAGTGATTACCGGGCCCGCCAGATCCACCAGGTCCCGGATTCAATTCCTGGTAGGTCCATTTCCCAATTCTTTGTACAACTGGGTGTTTGTACGGTACTTGGTCCTCAGAGATTTTGGTACAATTATCTTGGTCGATGGGACGATAACTTCTGTAGAGAAGAGCCACCTCGTTGATATCAGTTTAGGCCTGCCGGACATTCTCACAAAATTTTGTTCGGAGTAGGGTTTGGACTGATTCCGATTAATTCGGACCTCCTGAGTTCAAATCAGTCGACGGAATGCCAATCCGACTCCTGGTTTGCTTAAAAAACCAAATTCAGTTCTTATCGTTAGTCCATGCATTTCCAATCAGGAATTAAAAATAAACAATCAAATAGTGTGACCTTAGACCTGTGACCAACCAATAGGTACAACACAGATTTGGGACCCCGTACACTTAAGTATGGCTATGAAATAACCTGAAGAATTTCACTCGACTTAATCATCCCTATGATAACTTTGCCAAAGGAGGTAGAAGATGTAAGAAGAACACAAAGAAACCGAATTGGAATAATTTCTGTGGTTTCCTTTGTTTTTGTTTCCGTCTTCATTTCATTCTATGCCGTGTTGTGTTTCGTCCTCCTCTTCCTCCTAAGAGAAATTTTAGGAAATTTGTAAATTTCCTGTCTACATTACATTTGGATTTCCTACGGGTTCACTTTCAGCTAAAATCAAAAGGCAAGACAAATAACAAAGTTCATTGTTTCTTGTAGTTAGAGTTGGGAATAAGAAAGCCAGTGAAGAGAAATGGTTAAGGAAAACAGACATTCCGCGTGTATGGCCTAACGGAAATTGAAATTATGGAAACTCTACATCAACAGCCCAGGAAATGCCCAAGGCCAGCTAAATGTAAAAATGCCGAAAAGCAAAACCTTTAAAGAACGCTTCGAATTGTCCCTTGGAGAAAGTGCAGGGTGGTGCATAGGCATTTACTCCACCTCGCCTCTAATCGTTTCCGGCTATGGTGTGTGTAAGGACTCTGTACAACGGCATCCCGATTGCTAGTATTTAGTAAAGTTCGAAATCCATTTACAAGAACAACTATTTATTTAATTTGTATATTAAAGTTTCTTCAATTACAATTGTATATTTAGGCACATCTGCAGATTTTCGTGACTTTGGACCAGACAGACGGAATCAGCAGCCACCAAGAAAACCGTAAGTGCGCCCTCTACCATCCGAGTCTACCATTCTCACTCAATTCTTCCCATGCCAATTACCATAATCATTTCCGTATTTCTTAATACTTCCTAATTAAATTTCCATTAAAGTCACACGCACAAATTCCGGCACAAGCCATAAACCACACACGCACTTTGTAATCACTAACGTACAACCACGCGTCACGTGATACCAACATGTTCACATTCACGGCGGACGCACACGTACACGCACAAAAGCAATGAACTCGTAGTTAATTAGCAATCAATGCACACTTTTGTTTTATAGCTGAATGGTTCCGTTGTTTATAAAGAAATTGTGTATTCCTTTTATCATTTTAATTGGGTTAAATCCCCACACATGCCTAAGCACGTGCTTTCTTTCTAGCGCGTAAGTGGGTGTATTCTCCTTTCACCGATGGCTTTCTTCTACTTTCACAATTTTTGTTATGAATATTGCGATAATAACAGTTAGCTTAGGCCACATTTCAGTATTTCTCGTTGTTAATAGCGCACTCAGTTTCTTACGCGATTGGAAGGACCTTACCAGTTTTGGAGCAGAGCTAAAACTCTGTTCAATTGCTGGTATCGCATCAGTACAAAACTAAATCAAATCAGAATTCAAAATTTCATGTCGTAATATCCAGAGAGTTATTTTTTATTTCAAGAAAGTCTAAGGCGGGACTAGTTTGTAGCAATTTGAGTTTGTAGAAGTTTCCTACTGTGAATCTTTGAACCCTAGGCAAAAAGAGTTGTTTCGATTTTGGCCGTAGGTGCGTGGAACCTGCTTAGCAGGGTTGGGGGCTTTCTCCTTTGTAGAAGTAGACGATAAGTCAACATTTAACTTCGAATAATGTGATATCTAAATTCTTTCATAATTGCATAAATCAGAAAAAATAACAAGTCCGAAGTATAAACCCCTCCGTGTTTATTAAATATCAACTAATTCTTTGATTTAAAAGAAATGAATTAGACGAGGGTAACTTGTAACAGCTTGATTTGCTACAAGGCATCTGTACTTGTCTATCAAACTAATCGTAAGATGCATTGAGTTATTCCAACACGTGTGCAGAGAACCACGGAAGTCAATGTTTCATATAAAAATATGCAGTTTGAGCGGAAACAACATTGACCGAGTGAGAGTCATGCATGAGAAGAGTACATGATTCAATAGCTCATACACTTGACTTCCTTCTCATAAATGAATGTTTTCATAATGAATTTTGAAAACGCAATTCCTTCATCAGGTCCAATTAATGTTTTCTAACACCAACCACGTACCACGTGATCCGTGCATGCATGCGAAGTTCCTTCGGGCGTACTTTTCCTACTTCATACCATTAGCTTGGCCTCCTTTATGTCCTTTCACCGAGAAAGTGTTCCAATAATTTGAGAACTAACCGAAAGACTACTATGGGCTTGACACATTTTTCCAGACCACATAAACATGAATTTACCCAAGACAAGGCTAAGAAGGCTCGCAAGGAAAGCACTGTTCATGTCAAACTTAGATCGTACAGAAACCTTCAGGATTGGTCATGCCGAATGAATATCAGGCCCGGGGAATCGAACCCCGTCCCAACGTGCGGCATAAGGGAACCTCATATTACTACGCTGTCCTGGCTCCGATTCCTTGAAGGTACAGCTTTGTCACCGATGCTGAAATATATCAGGATTGGCATGGTGGAAATGAAAATTATTTCTGCGAACAAACTACAATGACGCCTGCGGCCATTTTGAGTAGTTTCGGAGTCAATTTGGTTTGTTTTTACACGAAAAGTGGTTTCCTTGTAAAACATTTTACAACTTAACTTTTAGCCTTCGTTCGAGTTGACATTCCGTCTTAATCTACACAGTCGACTTCATGAATAATGCAGGACATTCATTGGTTGGGCTATGCTAGACTGGGTTGTATCTACTTGATGAGATAGCCTCAAGGAAACGCGGCACGGCAATGAAAAAGTAATGAGGAGTTGAAACAAGGCAGCCAAGGTAAAAGAGAAAGCTATCAAGCCAAAAACTTCCATGTCCGCTAAATTACTTGCCGGAAAAACCCGGCGGGTTTGCTTGTAAAGCTCTTTGAGAATAGAATGAGTGATTAATTCTCACGGAAATGATGCGGGCATTTTCCCACATACATAAGAAAACTTATTGGACAGCTATCTTCCTAGGGGATATCCAGTTAGTCTCCCCAATTACTAATTAATAGCAGAGTGAAACTTCCATACGGCCATATTTTCATTTCAATGATTTTAGTGATCTTGCGAAACTTTCCTGAGCGATTTTTGCTGTAACGACAGTTTCGTAAATGCGACTTCACGTTCCAGATGCTGTCTGTATAACATTTCGATATGATTAGAGGAGTAGATGGCGGTATTATCAAATTCTGTTTTAGAAATTTCGAAATAATTGTCAAAGGATACCAGATACACCTGATATAAATTAGTACGCCGTTGGAAATCGTAGGATTTTTTTTATATGTTGTAGTCCTTGTGATTCTGAACAACTATCGTGAAGGAACCTCCCCCAAAAGTCTAACCTTTTTTCCGCTAGAAATACATCGTTGGGCAAGTGCGATGGCGTGCAGTGACTTTCACTTCGACTTTCACTCCACGTCATCGCACATGCCCAACAGTGTATTTTTAGTGGCCAAACGGTTAGACTTTTTGGAGTAGGACCTTCACAAAAGTTGTTCAGAATCATACCGACTACACCATTTAAAAAAGCCAACGATTTCTAGCAGCGTAAATTTTTCCATAATTTGTATGTAGTACCCTTTCTGAAATTCTAGTTGATTTTGCGATTATCAATGTCCAATGTATCAGCGATTGCACTGTGCGTTTCATAGACGCTATACAGAGATTTTGACTATGATAAGAGGAGGATTCTCTGAATAGCTAATAGGGTATCAAAAATATTGTGTGTCGTTTCACGGAAGAGGATTTTTGAAAACTATGTAAATCACTCCATCCACCATAGAATGGTTGACAGCGAAGGCTAAGCAAGGCTTCGCTGGATTTCATCCGAGATTTGTGTACCCTGTTGTAAATGTATGGCACGTAAGTGTTATCTACGTGAATCGCGAGCCAATGACACCCTCAACAACTCCATGTCAATCTTTTCCAAGAGCCAAAAGAGAATTCGAAACTAGATCTTAGGATAAAATTGGATTTATGTCATATCCGTTGTAAAACGAGGTTGGACTCTTCCCCGTTTTTTACACGAAGGGAGTGGTTTGAATCCAGATATATTTTACAGGATTTTTCAGGGAGCTAAATCCGAACCTCATATGGGATGTGGCACTCGGCCCAGTAGTCTACGGACAACGAATGTATTGCAAATATGCTCTAGTTCTTGTGCAGGGTACAAATTACAATCAAATTCAACTAGAATTAAAAAGTAACACCGCCAAAATGTAGGCTGTTGGATTTGGCTAGATAGATAGGTAGATAAAGGCTTTTTTTATTTGTTCAATCTTTTCAGAATAAACTGTTGTAAACAAGAGTACCATGTTTAATTCGCTCAATTTTTGATATGATGTAGCCCTTGACCTCCGGAAGACTTTTGCTAAGGTTCTACCACGAAAAGTCGAACTGTTTGACCACTGCGCTTTGTGAGGCCATAAGAATCGGTGACGAACTTATAACGTCACCAATGTATATCCAGCAGCCAAACGGTCAAACTTATCTGGGTATGACTTTCACAAAAGTTGTTCAGACAATGAATGACTAGAATATATCCAACCACCTACTTTTTGCTAATGGTGTTCTTTAACCGATTACTAAGTCCTTTCCCGAACATATGCATATTGTAGAATCTTTGCATTATTAACAGGCTGCAAATTAAAAAGTTTGAAAGGAAGGAAAAGTTTTACTTCCTCAAGCCTTTTGAGAACATCCCGCCGTTCATTAACAGAACTGAGATACAATTACTTCGCCTGAATAATTCCAATTGTCGTGTCAGAACTTTATTACAAGAAATTTGTGCGTCACGATTCTTCCAGTAATACGTCAGTCCATAGCAAGATGGATTTCTGACCCACTAACCTTTTCACACGAAACATTTCTAAAATTGTTAAGGTACTTTTCCAACTTGCTATCAAATTCAATTCGATAGGATCATCCTTTGTGTAAACTTTATTTCTTTCTGGATTTTAAAACTCTCCAATTGCCTATTAAATGAACCGAAGAAACTTTTCTTGTGTCCATGTCGTGTCTACCTTTGGAAAAACTTTGATGAATTACAAGTCTTCTCTACTCTAATGATGTGTACCATTAGAATTTCGTGCGAGCTGGATAAGGATAACCCACGCTACTGTTACTTTTTTTTGGTAAAGTACAGAGGTTCAGAAAACGGAAGGCACGTCATAAGAAAAGTTTAGCACAGTTTTACACGGTGAAAGTTGAATTGGATGTTTTATGAGGCGAATGGGAGAAGTCATGCATGGGGTTCTCTCATTCTTCTCAAACTCTAAGAAGAGAGAGAGAGAAAAAGTCAATCCAATCCGCGGACTTCAGTTGGAACAGCAAGAGCAAATACTACACAAAAGAAAAAGCGCAACTTTTTAGGACTCTAGAATCAACATGGTTACGTCATTCCAAATCATTTGGGGAGGAAAACCAGACGGGACTTTCACTCTCCTTTCTTTTTCTGCATTTACTGGTGCTTACATAACATTATTTCCATTTCCTTGCCCGGATTTATCCGGATACATAAAAATACAAGTACACACAAACATAGCAGAGGGTACCGAATATATTTTAGTCATGATGAGGTGATTGATTTCTGATCAGTTAGCTCAGTTCCACACGCCAACGAATTCAGTACAATTGTAATATCTACCCGTCGAAATAGACCCGTGAGCCGAGGTTAAATCAGTCGCGGCGGCGTGTGGGCGTTTTAGACCCGGCGGCGGCAGCGCGGCGGCGTGTTCAGCGTTTTGGTACGAAAAATTCTCAGACTTCTCAGACTAAAAATTTATTGAAAATAAGTTCCTAAAAAATTTTTGGAGAAAATAACCAAATGCGTATTTTCTTGTTGAAAATTTCAAGAAATGGCGGCGGCGGCGCACGGCACTACGTCGTAAAATACCAAACTTGGAATTAAAAGTTCCGGCACAATTCTAGGCCAGTAATTGGCGGGGAAAATTAAAGAAACTTGAATTTAAATGTTACCGCCAATATTTCTAGTCAGAAATTCCGGAAAAATTTCAAAGAAGAAGTTTCCACAAAATTTTAATCACAAATTGGCAGAGATGTTCATAATATTTTAATTTAAAAATTTCTGCCAACATCTTAACTAGAAATTGGCGAGGAAATTCATAAATTTGAATTTGAAAGGTCCCGTCAAATTTCCAAGCCAGAAATTGATGAGTCAAAGAATTGAATTGAATTGTAAAAGAATTTGATTTGTTTACTTTGAAAGATCCTGCCAAATTCTGGACCATAAATTGGCTTGAAGAATGCTGTATTATTTAAAGCTTTCTCGTAAAGTTCTTCCCTCCTAGGGCTGTAGAGAATAATTTGACACATATTTGGGACCGTGTACACAGAAACACAATACATTATTTGATTTTGGTTTTCCAGTTCCCAGTGTGACATAGATGATACGGTAGACTGAACTGGACAAGCCCGCAGACAGGACACACGAACGACATACATGACTTTACATTTTTATCCTTCAGTAGTATGGACACAGATTTGCATATGTGCATGGAGAGTTTAGTACCACCAGATTCATGGCGGTACTGGTATGGTAGTCAGTTATCTATTGTATGTTTTTGTGTGATTTTATAGCGGAGAATCGGATGAGAGTTGGAGGCAAGGAGCCCCACAATGGGCTCCAAGGGAATGAACATGTCCACCACTCCACCTTTCCAGTTTTACATTCGTCAAATTGATGGAAATAGCAGCACTTCTGGTTGTCCATACGAATTCTCTACGAAATTTCCACTCTGACTCTCCAAATCAACTCACACATGGCCGAATTTCCACTCAACTCCAGAACATGAACATTTGGAATAGATGGGACTTGACATCCACATCCTGACGACGATTCCATTGTCCTCAAATACCCGCCCGAGGTCTTCATGACGGAAGACACTTTCCTTTTGCGTCAGAAAAGCTGTGACATATTAGTTTGAGGGTGTCCATTCAATTCCAAGCCTTGTACGACGACAATGAGATTCAAAACTACAAGGAAGTACCTTGAGGCAAAATTTCTTGTCCCATGCACACATTTGAATTCATACATTTTCCATGTATATGATTGAATTCGTCTTGAATTGAATGAAGAGGAAAAGAAAGTTGGTAATTCGGATACAGTGCAGTACATTTACTAATAGTACAACACACAGAAGATCCTTTTCCATTTTCCATATCTCTTCCCTTGTCCTCGAGAAATGGAAATTGAATTCAATTGAGTTTGAGGGAGAAAGTAGAAAGTACATGGTGAAAGTACGGACTTTCTCCAAATAGGATTCACTACGCTGCACTACGTACGTACGTACACCCTCCAGCAAAATGACGTTTCCTTCTCTACATAGATTTTAGAAGGTGGTTCTAGAAATCCCGGGTAAATAAGGAATGACTGGGTGTGGGTCGTCCAGGATATCCCGTTCCCGCACCCGCACCGATTTCAAGAGGATGACTTCCCAAGGTATGTTATGTGTACCAAAATGTATACACCTAAGTTTATAAATTTAAGATAAACGTTACGTACGTGTTTAAGTAGACATAGTCACGACTTTAGTCGTCCACCGACAATTATTGTTAATTACATTTTCATAATGTAAAATCCTTTAGGGCTCATGGCATTTTGACAAGGTGAGACCTCACTTTCCTCCTTCTCTTGCTCCATAAAGACATGTTACGAATGAGCTTGCAAAACCACAAGTATGTATTTGGAGCGGAACAAAGTTCATATATTTTAGTTTATAGTTCATAGGGATAGAGTGGATTTACTTAAGCCTAGCTTTAATGTCTCTGGCAGTATTCATAGCAGGTTACAATTTTCACCCATGAACAATTGTCAAACCACCTCATCATCATAACTGCAGGCTGTGATTTTAAATGAGCTAATGCCCTGGTAGTTAGAAAATGAATTATCCCACATGAATTATTTAATGCGCCTTGAATACTATCAATTTTTATTTGCGCAAGTTTTCATAAAATAATTTCATTCTAACCGAAAGCCGATACTACACGCCATCGTAATAAATTCACGACTCCGCGGTTTCTTACGAAATCCGATTCGAGAATTGAAAGTTCACAAAAAAGTTCCGAAGAAGCGTTTTGGTCTCTCCTAGTGAATGACGGCTGCGGTCGTCATCGTGGTTTTTTGCGAAATGGAAGAAATAAATACCGAGATGGAATCTGGAGTAAATATTTTTGAGTAATGCGGTATGTTGTGTAGTGTGTCCGAGTTTATTTTTGGGCGGAGAAGTGTGGCTGGGATTATATGAAGTAAGCAATCATTTCTATAATTGCTGGACAGCGAAAGAACTGGTCCCGGAATGACCCAAAGGGACCCCGAGACCGGGCCAAGTCGTTTATTGAGAATGTATGTTATTGCGACTGGCGAACAAATTAACTATGGACTTTGTGTATAAGGTGGTCCAAAACAAATTATTACACCTTCACCTTGAATGGTTTGCTGTAGATTTTGCAAGCGGTTAGTGTGTCCCGTAAATTCGTGCGGTCTCGGATTTGGTTAAGGTCGGAAAAATTGAACCCGTTGACACCTGTTTGTACTTGCATTAGGATGACAATTTTGAATTTTGGTGACATATTTCCGTTGAGTTAATTTCGATTTCGATTTTTACCAATTTACTTACCATTGCTGCCCAGTTATGAAACTAGGGCTTCAATTTTGGTAAACCCGGTATTCTGGGGTGTCCGCCTTGCCCTAGGAAAACAGTGTGTATACTTAACCTAAGCCAAAACCAAGACTGAAATCAATTAAGGGGTGCTTAGGTCACTGCCTGGTTACAGCCCGGCACGGCTGTGGCGAGTCAAGTGAATTGGATTCTCTTGCGGATGGACAGGCGTTTATTTTTTGCTTGGAATGAAGACGAATGAGTCAACTGAGAAGGATGGAAATACAGATAAGGCACGCACGGAACTTGACGATAGAAGTCTATGTCATGGTCGTAATCCTCTGTGACATAAGAAAGACAGATTAAATTTTGACTTAAAATTGAGTTTCTTGAAATAAGCTTGAGTAATTGGTTTACTTCCGGATTTGAGCAGAATAATTGCAGCACGGGTTTTTTAAATAACCCAACATTTTGTCCGTTTTACTTAACTTGAACTTAAGTTTTTTTTAAAGTTGTCGAGTACTTGTTTAAACACTAGTCTACTATGTACTAATGCACGACCTCTAGTAGATGACTGGAATCTTCAGAAATTTCAGGAATTAGAAAATATAATTTCGAGAATTTTTCCATTTCTTCAAAGGATTACACGGATAACTTTCCGTAGCCGGTATGCGCGTCATATCATTTATATTTTCCTTTGAAACATACCTAATGCATAATTATGAGCTCGATTTCTTTCCAGAACATTTCATAGCATAATAGGAAAGCAACAGATCAATTCGGTTGTTCACGAGCGCGTGAAATTCTTTAGACACCATTGGTCTGACACTAAACGGTGCTTAAAGCCTAACTCATGACCAAGTGACACATGACCAATCAATCAATTCTGAGCACACACGGCACGGTTTTCTTACTTGGTGAGGAATAATGGAAGTTCCTAAGTGGCAACAGCCGTCGAAAAGTGATGGGAGAAAGTGGATGGGTCGTAAGGTAGTGAAATAGAAAATGGCCGCATCTACTCAGCTGTAAACCTGTAGAAAGTAAACTAGTCAGGCATGTGAGTTTTCGTTAGTGAAAGTACCGCTCTGTGTGTCATTTAAAGGGGTTCAATAAAATACTTCTGAGAAAGAAAGAATTAGACAGATCTCTCCACATCAGATCATTCAAGACACTCACACTCAGACTCTCCACGTCCATTTATATTACTACAGGGTGGGCAGTAACTCCAACAATTTCAGTATATTACGTCCTAAAGAAGTTGACGGTTTTATGACTTTCACCACTGTCTCCAAACTTTTACCACTTAAATCTGTCATTCATTATCAGCTATCAACGAGGCATCCTTTTTAATTGTAATAAGTTAATCTTTGGTGCAGAGTTATAGAAGTAGATGTACCACACGGCGGTCAGAAACCCTGTTGTCAACGATTCTTAGAACAATTACGATATAGAGTGAAGTTTTATGACAATTTCTAAACTTTGACGTTTAAAGCTACTACTTTCTACCGAAGTTAACAAAACACCCTTCCAAAGTGCTTAATTGACGTTATGAACTATACATTGTGCTAATGACCAGTTTTTGGAATACCCTGTACTGTATTTATTTAGGTAGATATACAATGTAATACAGTGGTATAGTCTTAGGGTTCAAGATGGCTTAGAGTGTGGTTTTACGACTTTCAACACGCTCTCAAAACTTTCACCACTTTCTCCTAACTTTCACCGCTCAAATCCTCCATTTCATGTCTGTAGTTAATGAATGTCTCTTTCTAATTGTAAGATTGACCCACGGTAGTCATATTTAAAATAAAGTTTTGAAACACCCTGTGCTGGGAACCGTAAGTTATTTCCGCCTGTCTCATGCATACGTACTTATGTACCATTAATGCCGTAAACTTTCACATTTGCTTTCTCCTTCCTCTCACTTACTTAGTGTTAGTTCTATTTCCCATTCCCCCCTTCCCGATCCCATTACAAGGAGTATGAAGTGGCAATTTATACCTGACTAGATATATCCTGTCATTTGAGACACCCAACTTTTCCTTTAAATGACACTGACGTTGGGAAGTGACTCTGCTCGACGGGTGTGATGATTTTGCACAGTATGCGACTTTTTCTTCTGAGGCGGGCCGGGTAAATGATCAAAAAGTTAAAGGATTGGAATTGGGACTTCTCACAATTGATTTTTTTGCCCGCATGCAAGTGCTTTCACCAAACTTTCTTTTTCTGAGTCGACATCAAGTTCTGTAAAAAGAAAAAAATCTTCATTTTAATTTCGAACTCAAGAGTGTACGCTACGTCTGCATGGCGTATACTGGTTGCATTGCTCGTGAAATCCTTCAACTTTTTAGTTGGATCGTGGGTTTTTCTGCATTTGAGAGAAAAGTCAGGTTCAGGACTTTCTCTCATTACAAGCTCAACTCTCTTCTCATTCAATCCTCCTCGTTTTCCATTATCTCTTGTCACTCCTCTTGTCTCCGAGTCTCCATTTCCGGTTGATCTTTCGGTCCCCATCATCGTAGTCGTCGGTCTTTCACGGCTTTGCTCACTTAATGTTCAGCTCACAAGGAACCTTTTTTTCATGTCCAGACTATACGGACTCATAATTCTCAGATTTGTCTACAGATATAGTTTGAGCTGTTTGAAATTTTTGAGCATTGCAACCACCCCTTTCATGTATATTTTACTTAATCATACATCAAATAATTTTATTCGCCGATGAAACCTTCATTCGTATTCGTAACCGGAATATTTGACACAACTAATCCTCATTATTTTTGCCATTTCCCTATTACAAGTAAAAGAGATTCCTTGTCAGATCATATCCGAGTCTTTTTCTGTGTGGACGTACGTATGTTTGCACTTTCTAAAATCAATAACCTCAGACCTCAAAACGACAAGACCAAGGACGAAACTTTTACTCTCTGGTTTTGAGTATTCCAAAAAAAAAGATCAGGCGGAATAATTGTACGTACTCAGCACTTTATTGGATTGTCGTCTGTCTGTCCCTCTGTTTGTCTATCTGTCGGCAGAGTGGGGCACAAAGTTGGGTTTTGAAGTTCTTCTTTGAATGTAGACCCTACATAGAATAAGGATGAAGTCGTCTTTCTGTTCTCAACGAAATGAAAGGCTAAAACTAGAAGATGATTTCCCTCGTGTTTAACTTTTGGCAACATAAATACACAATAGAGAATGAGCATTTCCTAAATTAACTCATAATTTAAGATACGTAATATGTTACGCTGACATGCTTTTCCAAGTTCCTCGTTTCCAAAGATTTCTTATTTGCTCAGTTCATAGTGTACATAGAGAATTGCAATTTTCAGAGGTCCACTTCAGCCAAACGGTCATTCGACCCAACCTATTCATTTTCAAACAAATTGTTAAGATTTGCAGCGAGTTTGCTTTCTAAATAATACACATTTGTATGATCAAAGTATAACGCTTACACCTTATGGAAAAATGTACGCCGTTGGAAATCGTTGGATTTTAATATGATGTTATTCCTGGCATCCTGAACTACTTTTGTGAAGGTCCTACCCCGAAAAGTGTAGCCCATAGTGACTTTCACTTTGGCTTTCACTCTACGTGATTGCTCGTGCTCACTTGTGTATTTCTAGCGGCCAAACGGCTAGACTATGGACTACAACATATAAAAAATCCAACGATTTCCAACGGCGTACAGTTTTTCATAATGTGTATTTGGTATATTTTTAGAAAAGGCAAAATTTTGGCATTTTGGATTCCGTGATATTTGATTACGTAGACAGCGCAGCGTTGGGATGAAATTTTCATAATTTTGTTTAGCCATTCTGATAATAACGTTGCGGACCCTCGGGTGTGTTGTTTTGACTGTTGTGTTTTTCGTACTATCTGCCCTTGTATTTCCAATTTTTAAAGATGTGGGCGTGTGACATTTGTTTCATGTACACCCACGCTACCTTAGTAAAATCCAATCCAAACAACTCGGTTCGAAGAATTTTGAGTGAGTTATTTGCAAAATCCTAGCCATCGCAAGTTCAATCATTTAGCATTGATTTTACGAACACACATATGAAGTTCCTTTGCCTGAGGGATACGTAACAAACAAACTCATTTTAGTGATGTCTGATCCCACCGAGATTGCATGCATATCTGGTCCACATCACTCTAAAAGCAGGCCTGTCTGTTTAAATCCTTTTTGAATGTTGGGAAGATTACACGTGCGATGCTTGCGTTGAAGTAATCTTTGATGTGATCAAAGCTATTTATGCCCAAACTCATTCATGTGTATTTATTCTTCTCTACTTCTGTTACTTCTGCATCTCCTCATGTTCATCGTTAGATCGTTAACAACCTGTAGGAGTAAGTAGAACTGTGAGAACCACCGCAAACGAATGATCAGATTCACTCATGTGAGAACCTACCGAAATCCCACAAGATTAATTGTAACAGGCGAACAGGCTGGGCCTAGAATTTACGCTCATCATATCATATTACCTGAAATATTTCCACTATTCTGGCTCCATTCCAGAGAGTCGCTCTGACATATTGCTTTGTGGATTGTGGGACGTTGCCTCAGTAGAATTGAGCTAATATTGGAATAGTATAAATTTTCAAGACTTCGTTCTTCCCTTTATAAGTCTTCTCTTTAATTTTGAGACGTCTCCGTTTCCTTACAGAGAAAAAGTAGGTTTGAGCACAATTTACCTTTCATTTTGCAACATAAGTGATGAGGTAGCGAATGTTCGTTCGAGACTCAGATTCAGATTTAAACAGAAATACAAAGGGCGCTGATAGAATTTCTCCAGAAGTTCTCGACAATCAGTACATGTTTGATTTTTGAAATGATTTACGTTAACTAAAATCCTTGACCTCTAACTTGAACTTTACTCATCGGTCAATAGTATTTGAATGGTGATTCCCCCAAGAGTTATAGCCCGTTATATTATGTTAAACATTTTTCGTGGCGTACAGCAAGTCTCAGTTCACCCAAATGTGATACAAATCCCAGGAGCAGCGACCATTGATGTGCATTGCATTGCAGTGCCATACAACTCCGACCAGTAGTGCGATGATAAGACTAACAATAATTAATGCATTGAAATTTAATTAAGGAAACGGTTGAAACACTAGAAGATAAGCCCCGAGTGTTTTGAACCGTTCCCTTAGTTATACTCAAAACACACAAGCCCCTTTAACTGTAGTTTTAGTGAAGAGGTCCTTTCTCCTTGTAGGGTTACGTAATGTGTTGTTTAGCGGTATTCTGGGCTCATTTCAAGTCAGAAATGTGAGCACAGAGTTCAAATAATGGTGGCTATGTACATTGTATTTGCAAGGAAACATTTTCGAATGTAAAATTCAGATCAAACTAGTAGTTGCTGGACTATCTAGTCATTTCATCTTCCATACCTTGGAGTATGTGAAGGTTTCATGGATTATTCAGCCAATTTTTTAGGATATCAAGTATCAGTCGACAAGAATAGAACCGCCGACGCCTTGAAATGAGTCTGACATTCAATGCACTTTGCCACTGCTTATAATTATTGACAATTTTCTGGAAATATCAGTGACACTATAGCGGAATTACATGGTTACAATGTTTCGAATTGAATTTTATTTACCGACAGTTAGGTCATACTTGTCCTCAGGGCACTCGAGTGAGTCGATGGTCGAGTTACTACATGAGAAGAAGTCTCCTTGTGAGCTAACTGAGTTTCTAATTATAAAGGCGTGTAAGATTGGAGTTTTGGTCTAAGGCTATAGGTATATTGGCATGTCCTGTCTCCATCTTTGCAGCTGTTGCCTCTCCTCTTAACGCTAATTCTTATGTTTCCAAGAGACTAGTCCATTAATTTCCCTCTTGTACCTCATCATTCCTCTCCGATGCACTTTCTCTTTCCAACTTGGAAACTTTCTTCGTCCTTTCTCCACTCACCAAATGAGCCCCTTTGTCTAACATGTCTTCTCTCCTCAACTTTAACCAGTCGTCAGCACCACCAGCATAGTACACTCCAACTACTTGTCGACGGAAAATACGAACTAGAACTAGTAAGTAGAAGTAGATCTACCTTTTCAACTGGGGACTAGAAGTTGAAATGACTTTATTGTATTTAACTTGATTTACTTGTAGAGGCAAGGAATATATATCTCAGGGAACGAACCGATGATTAGTTCCAACTCACAAAGTTAAACATACGATACGTACAACCGACAGAGCGACCATCTTCATTTCATTCCATGGACAAAATCGGTCTCTTATTGATAGTGAATTATCTTCTTTGGCCATCATTTTCTTTCCGTTATTATTATTCTCTTGCATGGCATCACTGATTCTCCTAATGATTTCTATTCGCTTGAATAAATACAGGAAACTTTATCTGACCACCCGCTGAGTTTGATAAGAAAGTTCCCACATCACAGTGACATCTCCGCAGCGAGTGTATGCATAGGATCGGAAAACTGGTCCAAATATGTGAATCGGAGACAAATTACACCTATGAACGTCATAATTTCTGTCAGAAGGTCGGATTGAGCTAAATCTTGCATGTTCAGCTTCCTCATGAAATTTTTCACAACAGACAATTCCAATCCGAACGTTCCTGGGATCATGAACATGAATACCTCTCCTTCCTTTCACTTTTTCCAGAGGTGTTCCAATCTCACTCGGATATCCTGTAGATCTAACTGTATATCCTTTCGTACTTTTGTTGAAAATTGGTTCAGCGTAAGAAAAGCAGTTCTATTGAGCGAGTGTCGACTGTCGATATGGCGGAATGGCTTTTAGTTTGTGTTGTGTTGACCCCTAGAAATTGTAATCGCACTGTGGCTCCATCCATGAGTACAATAGTTAGTTAATTGTTGCACTTGTAAGTTTGTGGTATTTGGTACTTGCAATTGGTTCTAGGAAGCCACATTGAGTAGTTGTGAGCTACATGGACCGGCTTCCACAAAAATGTGTTCAAAATTTAGATCCCACGCTTGAATTTTTCAATCAGTCGGAATTCGATTACAATTTATAAGGATTTGACACGTAATACTAATATTACCCGCCTCCTTCGTGAATTCGACGACAAATTGGTAGTGTGGCATTTGGGGTAAATTGACTGACAAGGTCATGTTGTAATATTATGTCAGAAGTGGGTTGCGTCGCTTGTGTCTCAATGTTCTTAAGTATTTGTGAAAAAAATACTTACGAATACAAAAGTTACGACTCAGGAAAGTAAAATAAAATAGTTGTAAACTAAGAAGAAGTCGTGCCGAAAGAAGTAGGGATGGGTGGCGAAGTTTGCATTTTTGTTGTTGTTTCCTTACCAATTGTTGTAAGCGGTATCGCTTCTATTCACTCTAACTGTATCATTCGTTACAT
>JAQGCA010001349.1:0-18064 GCA_034698945.1 Protaphorura quadriocellata
CACTGCCTAGTACCTACACCAAAAACCTTTGAATGGGCCTCTGGCCATATCAAATAAATTCTCTTCATTCATTCAAAATCTGGAATCAAATTTTAGCACAAAGCAAGAGATTCAGAAATGTCAATTCTGCTTCCGTTTCCGGAGCGTTTTTGGCTTAACCGGATTGGCCGGAAGTAGCTGATAAACTTTTAGCCCAAACTTGAGTATTACTTTACACTTTAAAGGGGAGACTCAAAATACATTGCTAAATAATCTAAATAATATGATTATTAGCCCGTGGCCGCAGTCCTGTAAAGGGCTTATAAAATTGTCCTCTCCGTCCGTCCGTCTGTCTGTCCGCGACGCGCTCCTCTCTGCTGACACTCAAGTGCATTCATAACGGGTGTTTTACACTAACAGAACACACTCGGACGCAGTCAGAATACAATATACCTTAAAGCAATTGCATTGCACTGGTGATGACTGTTATTTTCATTGAGATAGGCAACGCGAAGCTACATCAAGCCGTCCGTTCGTAGGACTGCAGCGATCGCGAAGCAGAATGGGGAAATATAACATTACGGTCAGAACGCTGTATTACAGACAGCAATTAAGGTTTAGATATGTCTTTGGTTCGATTGAAACAAGTAAAGGCGAGCACGATTAACTTGTCGTTAAAGTTGTTTGGAAGCATCCATCTGACTTCCCCATTTGTCTACAGCACGTGGCCAGATTTTTCGTTTCCCCATCTCTCTACAGCAGGTGGTCAGATTTTTTGTTTTCCCCATCTCTCTCCAGCAGGTGATCAGATTTCTTATTTTCCCGATCTCTCTCCAGCAGGTGGTCAGATTTCTCGTTTTCCTCATCTCTCTACAGCAGGTGGTCAGATTTCTCATTTTCGCCATCTCTCCGCAGCAGGTGGTCAGATTTCTCGTTTTCCCCATCTCTCTACAGCAGGTGGTCAGATTTCTCATTTTCCCCATCTCTCTACAGCAGGTGGTCAGATTTCTCATTTTCCCCATCTCTCTCCAGCAGGTGGTCAGATTTCTCGTTTTCCCCATATCTCTACAGCAGGTGGTCAGATTTAAACCAAAACAAGCCTAAGTCTTACTATTTAAAGCTGACTAATAAAGTCTGATAAAAATGTGATAAGATCCGTAACGTTGGAGAGATATCGCCCCCTAATGTTAAAGAGATACGACAACTTCCAATCACTCAAGTGGAAGCGTTCTATCTTACACATACTTCCGGTAAGATGTGATAAGACCCGTAACGTTGGAGAGATATCGCCCCCTAATGTTAAAGAGATAGGACTACCTCCAAGCACTATAGTAGAAGCGTTCTATCTTACACATGCTTCCGATAAGCTGTATTATGATATGTAACGTTGGAGAGATATCGCCCCCAAATGTTAAAGAGGTGGTAACGCTAAGAACACTCTTAACCACCCGTTCAACACCTTCTCACCGTCTGAACCATCCTCCACACATCCTCAACGACTTCCCAAACCCCCTAAACCACTCTCCACACACTCCCAACTGATTTCCACACCTTCATATCCGCTCTCCACACCTTTCAACAACTCTCCAAACCCTTTAAACCACTCTGCAATACCACGGGCTCTCTGTCCAGTCTCGACTGCTTATTTTGTATTAACTTTAAGCTATAAAAGGTCCCAAAATACAAATGTACTTTGATCTCGCGTAAGTGTAACTGTAACTGTATAGACTAACTGTAAAAGAATACATTTCTCTTGTTGTGTTGGAGGTTGTCTCAGGCCGTGCACAAGCACAATGGAGATATTTCAGAGATAGACGTTCAAGAATTGGTGGGAGGGGCGGGGAAGTTCTCCGGAAAAAGACAGACAAATAAACCTCTGCTGCTAAGGTGTGTTTCGCTTAAGCCAAGCTAAAACTTACATGTCAGATGTCACTCGACACAAGTAAACTTTATTCCACAGACATTTTTATACACTAACATGGATGAATTAAAGGCTGAAATATTAGCATTATCTTATTTTATTTGCGCAGTCATCTGTATCTGATATCACTATATCACGGAATGATGAAGATCTTGTAAAATTCTAACACTCAAAAACTTTAATTAAGTCTAAACTTAGCCGCTCATCCTTTGTACACACCAAATTGTTTCCAAACCTTTGTTGTCCTTTGTTTTCAAGACTTTACAGGAAAATTACCCGCCGTTCATTTTTTCAAAGATCCAGGAGGCGGCATTTAGATTTAGATTTGTCCAATTTACTTGTTGAAGTGATTTTTGACAGGAAGTGTAAGTGTGTTCACACCATTTGAAACGTATTCAAAGCCAGTGATGAGTGAGAATAAGGACTCCGGGTCCATGACATCATTCACGCCTTTCTTACTGAAATACTGAACAAAGTAACATTCAGTTTTAGTACACATTTATATGTTTTTTTTTAAAATATATTTTAGACAATAAAATTTGAACCAAAAAACTTACGCTATAAATATTTGTGCAATCTCGGAAGAGAAATTGTGGTGCAATTGAGTGAGTAGAATTCAGTGCAAGAGCAACGTCAGTACAATAGGCTCTGTTTTTGTACCATAGAATCGAGTACTCAGACAAATCTCCATGAACCAAATCACATTTCTGATAAAGTTTTTTTAACATCTACATTCAAAGAATCAAAATGGTTATTTCTGATATAAATTAATTCAAAGTGCACAGGGTGAGGCAGTAGTAAATTACACAATTTTCCTGCCTCTTAGCATTTGCTAACAAATTATTGTAAAGGGTAAGTTGCGCAAATTTGGCCACCTTCGGAAAGAGGTGTAAATTTTAACCACCTTTTAAGCACAGGAAGAATAAATAACGTTTAACACGCCCATAAATGACTGGTTAATTTTAGCCCACCAGATAAAAATAAACGACCAAGATGCATGAAGAACCCTGGAAGATATGCGTAAATAACAACCACCAAGTAGGAGGAGTTTATTCATGCCCTTGTGAGTGGAAGTAGCTAAAAATTGCACACCTTTAAAAAGTGGGCACACTCTACCCTACTCATCAGGCTCATTTTATAAGATATGCGATTTAGAGTAAAACAAAATTTATTATTTTTGTTCAACAAATTGAAATTACGTGGAAAAAACTTTAAAATGATCTAAAATTGGGTTGTCAACCTGGGTTGAGTTCATTGCCATAAAAATGGCCCAATCTATGATGACAACTTTGATCAAAATTCCATCTATGCCAAATTTTGTTCATATTTTGAGATATTATTTGGTAAGTTTGGAGAAAGGTGAATTTTTTTCCTTCAAACTTACCGAACGATATCTTAAAATTTGTAGAAAAAATAAAATAAAACATTTTGCATCAGTGAAATATTGAAAAACAAATTTGTCGAGTCATCGATTTAAGACCATCCCTGATGAAATTCACCACTTTGTCGACAACCCATTTTTTTCATTTTCAAAAAATTTGAAACTTTTCGCTTTGTTGGGTGAAAATAATAAATGTTGTATTACTCTAAATTGCCTGCTCTGTAAAATGAGGCCGGACCCATGAGCTTACAATAATTTGTTAGCAAATACTAAGCAGGCAACGAACTTGTACGTGTGTGACATAATTATGCCTCTCCCTGTATGAGGTAGGTGGGAGTGGGAGGTGGTCCTACACTTATGGATTGTATGTAAGCATTTTGAAGTAATTCTTCTCCATCTTCGTAGTCTGCAAATGGAACATCTTTTAATTTTGGTGCAGAATGTCCATCGTCACCCAAGAATTCCATGACCAAAATATTATTACGAAAATAAACAACTTTTGGACATGGGATTTGAGCTTGGGTCAGTCGAGTCAAATTACGCATCTCTCTCTCCGCCAAGTACACAACATAGGTCTGTAAAATGTAATCAAATATATCATTGCAAAATCCAAAGATATCCTTAGATGTTTGCTACTGCAAAAATAAAATATTACCCTGGGCTTGTATTTACTATCTCCTCTAGTGTCTCCCTTAGGAGTTGCATCATCTGGTTTATCTTTGTACTGAAATTCTACACCTGATTTTTTGAAAATCTTGACAGCACAATCATAGGGTAGTATCTCCGTCTCTCTTGAATCTCCTTCAATACTATCCAACCATTTTAATAGAATCACAATTGAGTAACTCTCCCTATAACCTTACGCCGCTATACCGCGGGTAAGGTCATGGTTTCAGAAAAATTGTCAAAAAATCAATAAAATTTTGATATGTTATAGTACTTGAGAGGTAGATATGATTTATGTATGAGGCGGGGTGGGTTTGACCCCCCATTGAGGTGGGGTGCCCCCTTGAAAGTCCGTCCTGGGGGTACTTTGTCCCCCGAATTTCAGCAGAAGGGGTGGTCCAAATTACCCGAAAATTTGCAAGGGACTTCTTACTTAGATTCCCTGGGTGCATTTTGGGCGAAAAATCTGTCCGTGACCTTTTGGTGACCCCTGGTGACCTTTCGCGGTCATCCTAGCAGGTTTAGATATCCTAGAAAGTTGAGTAATAGATCGCCTGAGCTCCCGCTTTCGAAGGACACCACACTCGACTATAGTATGGGATACCACCATTGCGTGACTTTTTGGTGACCCCTGGTGACTTTTGCGGTCATTCTAGCAGGTTTAAATATCCTAGAAAGTCGAGATATAGATCCCCATATCTCCTGCTTTCGAACGACACCCCACTCGACTATAGCATGGGATACCATCATTGCGTGACCTTTTGGTGACCTCTGGAAGTCACGCAGTACAATTTCCGCGGTAAAAGCTTTTCAAAGATTGTTGAGAAGGTCAGCCACTCTAGTTGTACAAATTTTCAGACAAATGTGAGCAGTCTTTACACCAAAATCCGAGATTACCACGGAGACAAGTTTTTGCATATTTACCACCCTGCCACTACCTCGAGCGGCGTCGGACGGTCTTTTCGCCAAAAATGCACCCAGGGAATCTAAGTAAGAAGTCCCTTGCAAATTTTCGGGCAATTCGGACCACCCCTTCTTCCTGAAATTCGGGGGACAAAGTACCCCCAGGACGGACTTTCAAGGGGGCGCCCCACCTCAATGGGGGGTCAAACCCACCCCGCCTCATACATAAATCATATCTACCTCTCAAGTACTATAACACATAAAATTTTTAAATTTTTCTGAAACAATGACCCTACCCGCGGTATAACGGCGTAAGGTTATAGGGAGAGTTACTCAATTATTACTTATATTCTAGCCTCCCGGCTACTATAAGATTATGAAACGTACGTTCCTCCTCTGGCGTGAAGTATTGTAGACTTTGTTCCGCCTTGTAGATTTCCAATAATTTCTTTTAAAATTGATTTTTGAATCAATTTTGAGAGCAAAGTTTGTGACGTCACATCCAGTGGGATTTTGGCAACAGCGTCTTCAATTTTTCCCGCTACTTTTTTACGACGCTCTTCTGCTCTTGAGTTTGAGTTTGTAGATTTACACATCTAAAGCAATCAAGATCGTTCTTACAATTAGTAATAATCCGTGAATAGCCATCGAAAAAGACATGCAATTCAAAGCTCAGATGGACAATTCTCTTAATGTAGTAGGAACTCATGATAGACGATTGTCCACTCTTGTCCTACCTAGTCAAACAATTGTACGTTGAAATAAAAAGGGATGGACTATTGTTGACTGGCAGAAATCGGACAGACTATTGTCCCCATTGCCCCGTTGTTGCCATTACACAATGGGATCAAAGCGTGGATGATTTCCCGGAATAGTTCAAGAAGACATTAGTCTATCCGCTTGGGATAGTGTAGGATAATTGTCCGTCACCTTTTTTTTAATGAGACAAATGTCCATCAGTTTTCTACAAAATGGAGTTCGTTCATAAAATCTATAGAAATTTACGTTTTTCATTGATGTTTTAAGTATTACCTATATAAAATATGAAGTGGCAGAGGTTTACATAGTCCTCCAAGGGCCAGCGTGAAAACGACTTTTAGAAATTTTTTAAACACAATTGGTTAAGGGAAATTGTCTACTCTGCCCGGTGGGTACTTAATTAAAGAAACTACGAAAGACAAGACTAACTTACTTTATTAGACCACTTTAAAATCGTGGAAGCATCGTCAATCCTAAGATGAACGTCTTGTTCAGTTTCAAAATCTATTTCACCTATAATTACACAATAGATTTGAATGTTATTTTGATGATTTTGAATTATGTTTAATTATATGAAATGAATTACAAACTTGGACTAGGACTAGAAGGTGAACTCGTGCTTAGATTCTCATTTGATTCTTGGTCGTATTCAAGCTGAAGCATTCGAGCCAATTCTTCATCTGCACCACAAATTTCCTTATGAAAAACATTTTGTTCAAATGTTTTGGATGCTGCTGAATAGTCCTTTTCCCATAGTTGCATTGCTAATTGTTCACTCATGATCTCACTCAAATTTTTGGTAGTGTCAATTTCACCTTCACCTGTGACTGGTGTTGGTAATTTGTTCCATGGCGAAGAGGTAGGGGACTTAGCAGCCATCTTTTTATCAAAGTATTAATTATAATTACGACTTGTAAGAGTTAAAATTAAAGTGAATTAAAACTCGTAGACTCGTACATGTACTGGCATAATTTGAATTGAACTGAAGTCGAAGTCAAAGAAGAATTGATTAAATTTGGTGTATCATTCCACGTACTTATACTACTGCCACTGCACTGCCCTCCTTCACTTCGTAACAAACTGATGCAACATTCATTTTGCATGCAAAAAAAAACAGAATTCAATATTGATTATACATGTACGGGCGTACAGGGTGAGGCATAAATAGATCGCACGCTACACTTTGCGTACTATACATTTGCTAACAAATTATTGTACGTACTCATGAGTCCGGGTTCATTTGACAAAGCAGGCAAAAAACATTGAAATGTTTAAAAACAATGGATTGTCAACATGGGGGTGTATCACAACAAAATGGACTGCATGAAAATCAACATATTTCTCAAACTTACATCGATGACAAATTATTTTTCTTATTTTTATGCAAATTTGAAGAAGGTAAGTTTGAAAGCTAGTTTGGAAAAAAATGATTTTTTTTTTAAAAAAATTGATAATTTTTTCGGGAAAGTTAAAAAAAAGTTTTCTCTGATCTTACCGAATGATCATTTGCTAAAAAATAAAAAAAAAGATTTTGCACGAAGGTAATTTTGAAAAAAAAGAAGATTATCGTTGAGGCATTGATTTGGGATATTTACGTTGTAATGCACTTCCATGCCATGTCACATGTTGGCCACCAGATTTTATTTCCTTTTAAAATGTTTTGACTCTTTTGGTTTTATTGGGCGAAAGTGATAAATTTTGTCATACTAAATCCCTCGCTTTGTAAAATGAGACTACAGGGACCGGATTAATTGACTAGCAAATGCTAAGCAGGGAAAACGTGTACTCTATTTATGCCGCACCCTGTATATAGTGTGGTGGTGTAGTGAAGTACGTCAACGTATTGAATACGTTCAGTCAAGTGCAAACTGTGCACTCCGGCATCCACATACGTTATACGTTATAACTACGTTTACTACGACATTTCTTTATCTCCCAACACAAGTTGATTCTATTAATTTTTTATAACACAATACACAAGGCAAATGGCGTTGACCCATTCTGAGCAAACTGCGAATGTCATGCAAATCCAACATATCACATACACACCATCCAGCAATTTACAAAGCAGTCCGTACATCCATGTTTTGTATTGGCACAAGCACATGACATGAGATTAAGGAGTGAACCAGACCAGACCTTGGAATAAGTCAACAAATATTGCACACTAGATAACCCGATTCAACACAAAGTCTTGAAGCCGAAATTTTGATTAGATTAAAATATGACAAGAATGACTGCGGTAATTCTTTAGTTTGATCTAAAAAAATGAAAAACCCGTGGTTAAAAAAAAACTGGTTGAATCCCTGCAGTGATTGTGGATAAAACTTCGGGATTTTTGTTGTTGTTTGATTCCACCCAGAACCACACGTTATTTGTCAGCCAGTGCTGAATAGTTAGACTATCGTAGGTACATAATAGAGTAAAAAAATGATATCAAATTACAAGAGGTTGAATAAAAAAGCTAATATAAAGGGAAAGAAAACTTTAAAAAAAATCACAATGCTAGATGAGAAGTTTTCGATTTACAAGTTTTATCCATATAAATATGGAAGGAAGTGTCATTTAAGAAACACAACAACTCAAAATCCTTGAAACTAATCAAAATTACTATACGAGTTGTCTTCTCTTGCCAAATGGAACATCATTCAGAATGACCTATCGCTAAAAAAACAACCTACGTCTGACCTCTGACGGAATGAGTCTATGAATTTCACAAAGTGAAAAAGACACATTCCAAAAGACTGTCTCGCCAATTTGGGTCACGGCTCAGGTATGTGATGGAAAAATACTCTACTTACACGAACTACACCAAAGAGGTCTCAAAAACACGTCATATGCATTCAACACCAAAGTCACATCAAACAAACAAATCCTCATAGGTCGAGGGCTGAAGGGAGAAAGAGTATTTCCGAGAAACCGTGAGGCCTATGAGACAGTGTGATATTGTGAAAAAGGCTGGAAAAAATACACATGATATCGTATTATATAGAGTGTGTTGTAGACTTCACTATTAGTTACGATAATATTTCATTCTTGCCAAACTATTAATAGCAAAATAGCAGAAACGTGAATCTCGTCAGATTTAGAATAATGGCAGTTTACACGCATTTTCTCTTACGCGTTTTTTTATATATACGTAAAAAACTATGACTAGCAGTTAGATTTGGACTGAAGTGCATTCTTTAGTTCATGATTGTACTATTGTATATTGAAAACATGTATGGGCTTTGCGGAGCCAGTGCGGTGTGGTTGAATAGAATATTGAACTTAATCAAAATCAAATGTCTTCTGTCACATTATATAACCTTACAAAACAGTTGAGTTCTTTCAGAAATGGAACATCACCGGGTGTGTAAATCCAATCATTTTTTAAATACTCAGAAATAAATACAAAAAATAATTAAGAAATCGCTTGTTTATTTTTATTTATTTTAGTTGGCCATGTCAGTGATTTGGCAACCCTTGGGATGGAATATGGATGGGATAGATGGACGTCCATGGTATGTGAAATTGAAGAAACACCGATGATCGTCAATTTAAAAAAACATATCTCATAAAAATTAGGAAATTCCAATGCCGTGTAGAGAAAAGACCTCTCTACAACGTTCGAGCCCTTTACTTGGGATGTCACGACTGAGGGATAATACCCTCAACCTAATTCTGAAGGAGTAATGGCCCCACCAAAATAACCAAAATCTCATGAACTCATATGCTTATATTTTACGACCAATTTAGCTTCTTTATCAATTCCTGGCAACAATCTCCAACTGAATCCTCCTTATTATATATTGATTAAAAAAGTGAAGACTTCACACTCGGGTCCAAAAGGTTAATTATACTTTTATTTTACCATTTTATTAATAGTTAACAATTAGTATTCACTGAAAAATAGCCAGTAAACCTGAAACACTTCAAACTAATTGGGAATCTTCAGGGTGCAGTCTTGTGGACGAAGTTGTCCTGGTTTTTTCAAGTCCAGTGTTGGCGAGGATGTGCCGTGTGGTCGTGCAATGCGTCTCGTATATGGGGTTGGTTCATGCGTGGTGGTTTTGTTGATAAAGTATGGGAGGTTGATGAGGTTTGAAAAAGGGTGGTCCTTTGAAATTGGGACAAAAGGGTGGTGCTACCGTTACACCTCCCCCACTCAAAGAACCCCTCACCGGGAGTTTTGATCCCCATGTTACGGTTGGTGACTTAGTGACGTATCCAACGTTCTAACCGAATCGGGTCCATCTCAATAGAAAATGTTAATGGCTAACCGGCGGTCATATTCTCTATGAAGTCGAGTTATGTCGATCTTCAGACAATTTAGGCAAAACTTCAGGCAAAACTTCAGGCAGTTTATGCAAGGGGAAAAGGGTCAAAAGCCTTTGCAAAATTGGTACTTAGATAAAAGTTCTTTGACCTTTGAAATCCCTTTGAAAAGTGCAGATCTATGTGTTAAATGACATTCCATAATCCGAAAAGCTCCTCTCGCGTCCATTTTGGAATGTACACATCAAAAGCATTATAATTTTTTTTGGAAAAAAATCCAAATGATAGAATGTTATAAAGAGTTAACATTTTGAGATTGTGTTGGATTGACTCTTCTCAACATTCCGACGCGAAATGAGATTTCCAGAATTGGGCATGTGAAGTAACTCATGAAAATTCATTTTTCAAAGGACCAAAGGTTCGTAAAGAAAGTACCTCATTTGAACAGACTCGTTATTGACTTGTTTTATGTGAGGTGAACCCAATTTGCGTGGAAGAATGCATGGCATACCAAAGTGCAGCATGCAGGGGTCATGTAGAAATGTTCACTAGTCAACCAATTTCTCAAATTTTGTTATTTTAACATACTCTATTGTCATGACCTACCACGTCTGCATCCGGAATAAATTTTGCCTAAAATCTAGATTTTGTGTACTCTAACAAAAGTGAGGGTAAGAAAGGTGAAATGCTAGCATATTATGAGTCAGGTGACTTTGTCGGTGGATTCATTAAATCATAATGAAATTGCTTTTGCTTTAGTATTTCTCCGAACCACACGTTTCGAACATCTTTATAATTCACCACCTTCATTTTAGCTCATGTCAGATTCAAATCTATTAATCTATTAAGCCATAGAATAAAATTAAGTTAACACGCGACTTGAAACACAAAATGATAAAGCTGGAGGACTGTTGGTCTGCTTCCTTCCTCTTCCCAGTCCACAGCACAATAGAGAGTCTTGTGGTCCTCAGTTGACCATCATGAAGATTTTCTTTGAAGAGAAATAAGGGGTAAGTCCGCCATCCCAACCCTGGTGGTTGGTTGAGAACTGCGCGGTGGTGGTTTTGGTTAAGGAGGTAGGGTGATGCATGGGTTTGCTGGAAAAGGGTGGTTCATACCGTTACACCTCCCGGACATAAGAGGACCTCCCGGGGGTGGGGCCCCACCTGACGTGTGCCGGGCACGATGTTGAGGGCGTCTCAATGCGTGCACCCGCGGGAGACAATGTTTACCGAGGATGGTGAAATGCTCGCGATAATTGTGGTGTGCTCGGCTCCATTTGGAAAATCTCTTGTGATTCTTTCGTATTATACTCTCCGGATGTTGGAATCATTACACTCGGTCACGAAGTAGACGAAACTCTTGGGCGATCAAATCGCGGAGGATCATCCTTAATTTGGGTTTCAGTACAATCACCAAACGAACATCATCCGTTGAAAGATGTCTTGCCTGTCGTTGTTCACGACTTTAGGCCACAGAAAAGTCCGGATTAGTTAAGAACTGAATATAAAAACCATCATACCCTTACGTATGAGTAGAGTGTAGTGGGTTCCATGCCAATAACCGGAATCATAACTGTTGAAACACGACGATCATTGGCAAAGTATTGGGAGGGGGGTGTATCCTGAGGACTTACACACACAAAATCACGCTTATTGACGACATGATCCAACAAACTGAAGACCTTCACAATACTCCTCTGCTCCGACGACGACGATGACGACTCCTCCAGACCAAAAAAAAACTTCCACGCGATTTGTGACAAGATGACTACTATAAACCATTTTTAGCCCCCTTGTTCATCTTATCTCGTTGAATAAAATAGTATAACAACAAACAAACTTACTCCACCAAGTTTTTTGGTACTATTAATAAAAAAAAATTCCCGCGCGACTTCTGAAAGAGGAGACAACTACTTATAAACAATTATTTAAGCCCTCCTTTCTGTCATATCTTGCTGAAACAATCAACATAACAAAACGTAAAACTAACTCGTATTATCTACAATCTCGCACACCGTGTAAAGTACGAATCACCCGCAAATGTCAATATCGATCAGTTAGGCAAACAGCAGGAACCATACTAACACTTCTATTTGAGGGCGATGCATCAAAGATGTGACTGGGACAGTTAGGATCAGAAGGAGTTAACCAGAAAGTTCAACGTAGACTTTTCGACTAAAGTTGAAAGATATCAAATATCATAGAGAATCAAATGCTGAAAAGAACAACTTAAAGCAGATCCAAATCCTCTCAACCGGTCCAAATTGGATCCTTAATTATTAACTCCGACAAAAGACTAGATCCGGATCCGTGTTGGATCCAAACCGGGATCCGATCCGGTTCCAAAAAAGTTTTACGTCTGCGTTAAAAGGTTGAAGTGTCAAAGGTGAAGTATTTGAAGTGTCGCTCATCCATGTGCATGCATATTTAGTAACAGCTTTTCTTTGCAACATCCAACCACGAATAGTCAATCTAGTTTCATGTTGTCTTACATATGTAGGTATGATGAGTGAACATGAAGATCAATGACTAAACTAGTTAGAAAAAAATGTCCCAAAATATCCGGATTTTTTCAAATGATTTCTTTCTCAGTCTGTCCCAGCAATACGGCTCAAATTATTTCGAGCATAGATGGGTAAAGTACATATATTTAAAATACTTTTTATATTTTGGAAACGCATTTAAAAAATACCGAAGAAGAAGTATTTTAAATTTTTAAAACTACTCAAAAAAATATTTTCATTTTGGTAGGTGTTCTACTTTGGCGCACGTGTGGTAATTTGCTTCATCCTCTTATACACATGAGCATTGGAGCTCTAAAGCACGCCTACGAATGGCGGATTGGGAAGATTAGCACACCGTCCTGCCGACTGTAAGAATTAACACACCCCAGCAAACCAGTAACGATCATAAGATGATCAACGGACCACATCGGATCTGGTGCCACATCAGATCTCACTCATATGATAACTTCGGTATGATGATCATATGATGATCAATCTGAGGATCATTTGATGACCCATACTGATCGCTTTTCATGAAAAAAAGTCAACCCCCCCCGGCGACGATCTCAAGACCTCTGGACTAACCATTCTAGTGCTAGACCGCTTAGATGTAGTAGCAGTCCTGTGTAGGATTGGTGTTTGGCTTTGCTTAACTAACCATCATTTGCCTGATGGAGTTACGATCACCATAAAGATCATCAGTTTGAAATGATCAGATGATGGCCGTAAGACGCATCTCATCCGGCCACCTGTCGATGTCATATTGTGATGGTAAATTCAGGTTGACCATTTGATGCATCTCATGATGTTTCCCTCTGATGAAGATGGTACTCTGATGACTCTGTTGTTCATCTGACCATCAAATGTGGTTTATTTGAGGAGTCCCTGTTTGCCGGGACAAGCAATAAAGTATGCTAATATCCATTTATCCTGGAAATGTAACTCTCCGCATGGAGCTGGTTAAAGGGGAAGTAGGTACGCAAATTTGCCCCACCCAATAAGTACATGAGAGTACGTGACGTTAAAGGCACGCCTACAAACGACGGATTAGGGCTAATCGGCACACTTGCACAAAAGTGTAGTGTTTTGCGCACTTTAGCCTAATTAGTCATTTTAAGCAATGAGAACATCTGGTTGAAAAAGTTTGACATTTTGAAATAGTATAACTTGTACGAATGAGTGGTTGGAGTTGTCGATAAATCGCGATAGATTTAATGCTTGATTGCTGGACGCAGTGACCAAAAAATTTGGTGATGAAATGGCATTTACAATGAGGAGCAGAAAAAATCTGACGGCACCCATAGTTATACCCATTGTTTTAGTTTTCCTGAATGCATATTTTAACTTTAGAGTAATAAATAAACTATTCTACCTCCTAGCAGACGAACGCTGACGGAGAACTCAGAAATATTCCGTAATTTTGAATGTGCATTCAGTTTATCATGCCTGTGAACATGTTGAACATGTTAAGTTTGCCATATTTGTTGATAATAATATGCCTTATAAGCACAAGCACAACAAAAAATTCATTTCGCTTTAATGTTCCGCCGTAAATAACAGAAAACGCGTTTTTGCAGTTCATGCAAGGGAAACACATAAAATATTGAGCTAAATTTATGACGTATATAGGGTAAGTCTTTGGGTACAGTACGCCGTAGCCAGTCGCCACGCCAGGACTGGGCCAACTGGGCACTGCACAGTGGTTCAAACGGGGGAAAGCGAGAACGCTCGAATTTCAAAATTCAAGTCTCTGGTCTTTTCGTCTTCGTCGTTTGTACGAATTTTACGAAACTAACAAACAGTTTCTACTTCTTGTATGTTGTCTGGACATTCCTTGGACACATTTTTCTAAATTTTGAAAAATTTCAACTTGTGGTGTAGGTGTGGTGAGTGGTAGTTTTTTTCTTCATTCACCATTCTCCACTGTGTTCCTTTGAATTTTGAATGCATTTTTGTTTTTAATTTTTTAACTGAATATAGTCTATCGATTGCATCGGTCACTTTTAGTCACTTTTTTAAAATTAACGTTTAATTAATTTCTAAACTGAAGGTCATTGACACTAGGATTGGGGTCGTTCATGCACTGCGTAGTACAATTAGAAGATTCGTGCAGGTGGTGAGAATGTTTAGCATTGGTAAAAGTGTACGGACATATAACGTACGGATGCCCCCTGTTTCCCGCTCTCCTGAGTCAGGTGGACGAGAGAATTTCTTAATCCCGCTTTCCCCCCTTTTGGACCACTGTGCACTGGCCCATAGCAAATTTGTGCCCGATTCATAATACTGGCCAATCATAATATTTGTACCTGCCACTCCCAGGTAGATGTTTTAAAAAATTCGTAACATCGCAACAGTTATGCTGTGCCTTGAACAATTACTAAAATTTTAAAATACGGCATCGGTAACATTGGGACATGAGTGGTACAGGTGCTAAACGCTCTTGCTCATTCGGTTTGGCCCTCCAGTCTGTTCAAATGTGCTACTTTTTTTGGCCCACCTCTAAAAATAGGTATGAAAAGGTCCCCGTTGTGATATTCGGAGAATCATGTGTTAACTCACATAAAGAATTCTGGAAAACTCATCTCGTGACAATGTTGAGACATGCCTTCAATTGTGTATAGTTAAATATCTAGTGAGTAGTCTGTCCCCGTCACACGAATTTGAAATCGGTTTGAAAATTTATCAATCTATGTATCTTCAAAATTTTGAAGTTTTTTTAAACGAAAGCGAGTATTCCTGGTAAAATGTTTTAGATAAAAATTATTTAGAATGTTTTTAAAAAAAATTAAAATCCGATTGATAAGCTACTTTCGACAATGTCGCGAAATATAATTTTGAGACTGAATATTATAATTTAAGTTGTAAAAATGAGCCGTGACTCCATTCTCAATTTTTTTGACCAGTGTAGTAGGTCCAGGACAGGACTACGAGGTACTGAATAACAAAGTAACTGGAGGTTACGAGCCTTATAAGGCAGAGTAAAATGAATTTGCAGAAGCATTTTCAGGTCGAAATTCGTTGGTCACTTGGAAAGTTCCCTTGTTAGTCCTGTACTTCATTTATCAAACCTGAAATGGCAATTCCTAGAACTACTCCGATTAATAATAGACATGGTTGTCAAATTACACCGTCTTGTTATTCACATGTGGGAAAAGGATAACCTTCAAAATTAGCGGCTTGAGGGGATTCCTTACATGTTGTTCAATTCTAAGAATTTTTCAAACCAGCGGAACAGTTTCTAGACTCCATTGCTACATACATGGTGAGTTCAAACATACCCAACTCACATGAGAGTAACTCGTATAATTGTATAAACATATTCACAGGGAGTTGTACAGGCTGCGTACAGAATTGATACTGGAATTGGCTCCTCAATTGGACCTCCACTGTTTCATGCACTGTATTATGCGTAACAAATATGTTGCACCCTTTTAATTCTAAGCATATATATTATAATGGTGTAGTTAGGTGGTTTCAAGACACCATTCCTGTGCGTCGGAGGATTCCTGATCTTCCTCACCACCCTCCCCCTCAACTTATTTCCCGAGGCGAAGAGGGAATACCTGGCACCAAGGATGTCAGGGTTCGGGTGCACGGACTAACGAGTCCTCCTCTCCTGTTGCTCTCCCTTATCAACGCCATGTGCTTCGCCGGATTTTTATTTGTCCTCGTCACACTTGAGCCGCAGGTCAGAAAGGTGAGGAAACAGCGCCGTCCGCCATAGCACTTATTTGGTCTTAAAAAAAAGAAACGTACAAGTTTTTTATTCTCGAAAGCCAATTAATTTTGTTTGGGTACTAGAGCCGGTCTCTCTAGCCAGAATTAGTATATGTAGGCCAGAGAGTCGAGAAGCCCGTATCTCCGTACTTGATAGGTTACCGCCACCTATCGTCACAGAGCAAACTTACAGATCTGAAAGTCAGACGCTTTCTCATTGCCAGAGAGAGGGAATCTCTAACAGTCTGTTGGCCTGTACAAGACAGTATCGCTCAGCACACAGAACGCTAATTGTCGCCGAGTGGTCAAAGAGTAACCAGGAAGGGGCAAGTTGAGAAAGTTAGAGAGCCCGTGAAAGACTGTGAGAAACCGGAGAGCCCGTCGGCGGTGGTGAGTGGAACTCCGTCAACCAGGCTAGCCGAGGGAAAAAGTGACAATGAGTTGAGTGGCCAATGTGAAGCCTTGACTCTTGTGAACAAGGAAGGAGGAGGAGAAACAAAAACTCACCAATGACAGTGGTTGTGACAAATGTGTTAGAGAAGGCGACCATTTTGGAAGATTTGGGATTGTACATAGTGACGGTGTTGTGCGGGAATGGAAGATTGTGGAACTTTTCTTTGTCATCGCGAGACCTGATTCCCCCAGAATCCCAGTCTGGAGTAACTCCGGACTCCGGACAATCATTACCATTGGGAAAGCCCGGAGACGTGGACGTGTTGCTTGTGCATTCTCACAGTTTTTAGACTATTACTTTTTGAAATTATTATTAATTCTGGGACTGCCTGAGTCTTGAGTTTATCGATACACATTCATTTGCTATTAGAAGTAAGTTCGCCAGAATAAAGCGATATTTATTTAACAGTCGTTTTGTGTGAGTCTGGAGCCGAATTGTCATTTTTTGGCGAGAATTAAATTGGACTTTGAGTTTAGGCAGAGAATCGATTGTCGTTGTCCATCTTCCCACGGATAGGTCATAAAAGTTGGCACTTGGTGATTAGTGGAATCGGATCGGTGGTCTTAGTCGGATTCAGACCAGCCAGTTAGTTCTTGAGCCCAAGCAGGAGACATTCGGACAGATTGGACAAAATTGTGGTGAGGTTTGTGGTGAGTTCTCATTGGCAAAAGTGCTTAAAAAATGCACGGCCGCGACGTGACACTAATACCTCATTGAGATTATCCTAGTGACAGCGGTATAGTGTGAGTTGAGAAATACCCCCAGTGAGTGTCGAACCAACACACATCAATAGGAGGAATGTCTCAAAGCCGCTACACCAGTCCTGCTAGTACACGTGAGGAATGTGAAATGGGCAGGCTCTTATCTATTATTTCTCAAATAATGCCCAATGGTGTGCACATATTTCGATAGCGCTCGAATTTCAAATTTGCCAAATCAAACTTCCGATTTTTAAGATAAATTTGAGCTCAGCCTAAAAACTCCTTAGGACTTTTTTGAAAAAACGCATGAAATAATTTAAATCAATACTATCATTATTGGAATCCTGCGTAAGGATTATTTAATCATCTGATTCTGCACTTCCATTGTTTGAAATGACGCCGAGTGAGGTGGGACTGACGTTCCTACTTTTAAGTGGTACGTCAGGCGTGAGTTCCCCATTGTTGGGAGTACTAGCTGACCGTATGACCTGCCCTGGACGCGACTTTATTTTCTGTAGACGGACTCAGAACCCACTGCTCAATTCGACGTCTGATTGGCTCCCACTTCTACCCGCGCGGTTGGATTCTCATTTGAATTCATATCACAACACGAGCACAGAACGTAACGCACTGTTGCTTTGTTTTCTTGAAATCGGTATTTTCATTTTCAAAACCGAAAGTAATTAGTTTTGAGATTTCTGAAATGGAAAAACTAGATTACAAATGTGTTTTAACCACTGAAATTGACGAGTGGGCACCAAAATTTAGGAACGAAGTTTCAAATTTCAATTTTCGATTTAATCTGTTCAGTGAAGAAGAT
>JAQGCA010001350.1:0-18060 GCA_034698945.1 Protaphorura quadriocellata
GCCAATAATATAATTTGAATTTCTTCTCAGTTCATTCCATGCAAGCCTTTCGCGTCTCTACTGCTCGCAGTTTATTAGTTGAAATGATAGGTCCGAGTATCCAGGTCTAAAATTTTTACACACAACAGCAACAACAAATGCTAAAGACTATTACAAACCCCAGAAGAATAAACACAGAGTTGAGATACCAAAATGAAAAAAGAAAGACTGTTTTGTGACAATAACGATGAAGTGTATGGATCGCAGCCACTTCTGTGAAATTGACATCAGGATGAAGACTGTAGACGATTACACACAAGTAGATGAAAAGACAGAAGACCGCCAATCCGAGAAGGAAGTTGAGGAAGTGGAGGAATTTGACACAATCACAGGATTTAAGACAACCGCTGAACAGACTAAAACATATAAGCAATGACCCATAGGCAATCAGAGTCCGGGTCAGGTTGGGTTCCCCAGGGCAGTCATCTATGTAAATAGAGCCAATCACAATTATGGCGATATTAGCACTGTTCAAGATGATCAGAATTATAAGGATTCCCAATAATCCGACGATAGTGGAAGCTGACGCTGTTGTCCAGTACAACCATCCGGAATCTTTCTTCAAATTCAAACGGCTTAGCTTTTGTGGAATTAGTACAGCACGTTCTGATTGTGATTCAGGAGGATCGGTCATCGTGTTCACCGTTGCCATTTGAGGGAATGTCTGAGTGGATTTTGTCCGTTTAATATTCTCCGGTACTGATGACGACGGTTCATCATCCTTAGTGGTGTCGCTTACCACGGGGTTCTGTGTTGTTGAGACCGGCTGGAGGGCAATAGTTTCAGCACCATCGACTGTTTTATCTGAACTCATTGTAGTAGGACAAAGATTGCGAAATTAAAAATATGTCCGACGTTATTACTCGTCTATTTGATTTTCTTGCTCTCTTTAATGTTAGATTATGTGAAAATATAAATAATATACAGTAGAAGTCCCAGGGTTCGGATCTATTTATCGGGAATCCTTGAAAGATCCGCTGCAGAATTCAATGGTAGCGGTTGGGTCTGTTTGATGAAACTTCCGGTCGGCCTGGCATTCTGTAATTAGAATGAGAAACTCACCGTTAAAAAACTGAGTCAAGATGCCTTAATACCAAAGAAAAAATTTGAAAATTTTCCTCTGATTTGGTCGGCTCGTTTAGTCAAAACTATTTAAATTTTCTCGTAATTGTCACAAGGGCTATTTTTTTTGTTACTCATGATCAAGTGGGTTTTCTTATAAAACCCATTTGATAATTTGGTTCATCAAAGTGAAGATCTTGTTTATTCTGAGATTTCTTTTCCGTACTCAATAAAGTTCTTCCGGCTGGAATTAACAAGGTTGACACGGGTCACCTGAAATGCCGTGTTGGAAACGTATTCAGTTGAAGTCTTCTCTCTGCACTTCTCACTTGGAAGTTCATAAAAATATAAACCTTATTTATCCTCAAATTCAGTTTTCTCCGTCCAATCAAGTGTTTAAAACATTTTTTAAATTTTTTTATTAAGATGTTGACCAAACGTTCATTAAATGTACATTATGAGCAATCTACTCTCAATAAGCTGTTCTTTGAAAATCCTTCCGTTCTCTTGGAATGCTAAAATATTTGGGTTGACACCCCTCCTCGTGCGAAGTACGACTTTGCACATCCTCATTTTACTAAATCTGCCAATCAACACGTCTTTTTTAATTGCTTCATTTCTATGGAATAAAAAATATTTTGAACAAAATCAAACAAAACTCTCCATGTATTTGACGTGGATACTAATGCATGGGTTGCCGTCTTTCTTTGCACTATGCACATTTTTCAAGCGTCGTGAAATAAAGAGTTTGCTGAACAAACTTTTTAAATTGCAATTACAATTACAACGTAAGTTCTAATTTTTCATAATACGGGATAGGAGCTGAATACCAGTCCAAAAAATGAAGAGATACACATTTACCATATGGACCGTATAACTTATCGTTCATAATATTCGGATTCCTCGCAAAATTCTAGTAACACGATCCATCCACAGAATTTTGAAGTTTTAAATTTCACAGCTTTCAGTTTCAATCGGAACGTTCCTGGTTTCACTTTTTTCCGGAGGTGTTCGGCTCCTGTTTAGATACTTAATAACTGTCCGTATGATATGCTGTCCCTTCTGTTTCAGGCGCCTTCTTGAATCCAAATGTTCCTCAACGAAAAAATGTTTAAACTCAACATTGATTAATTTGACAATAATTCAAAGTACTTGCATAATGTTAATATTTCTTGAAAACCCATGCGGTAGTCGTTATTTTTACTCAGCACTGGGTTTTGGAATCCGTAAGTCGAGTTGGCATTATATCGCCCTGACCCTATTTAGACTTCTTCAATTCATGACATATTCGATGGCATGCGCAGCGTTTTTCCGTATTTAATAAGAGTAATTTTGTGTTGGTTTGGCTCAAAATTCTGGTTGGAGGAAATAAGGTACACTTATAACATTTAGCCTGACCTTTGGATTCATATTAATGCACCATTTTTAATTTAGGTTCGGGTCCCGCACTCTCACCTCTGACGACATTCGGCAAATGTCTACATCATTAATAGTTTATAGAAGCTTTCAAATATTGAACCAGGAGTTTAATGCCAGTATTTCCTACCGATTGTGCACTTCCTCTTGGCCGTGTTACCGGTTATTTCCAATCACATAATTATTAAGTCTCGTGACCATTTAACGTCTGGTTCCCTCTATTTGTTGATGCTCTCGGGAACTTGCCTGTTGTGTGTCATTTGCATTTTCCCAGCGGGTGCGGTCTTGAATGTGCAGTCCGTTGCATATTTAAGATCCATACGAAAAAAATTATAAAAATACCAGCGCGTTTCAAAGGCGAGTAGCTAAATCCTTGTGTCCGATCAAGGTATACCTTGTAGATTACATTTATCTCCAAAATGTAACAATGTTTAATACATTCAGATCAATTGTGTACTGGACAATTAAATCTCTCTTGCTGTTCGGTGAGTGAAACAAAATTGGTAGTGTTATTTTTGAGATCAATGCCCAGATACTGACAGCTTAATTATACTTTATTTCAAGTTTGAATTTTTTGATATGATCTGTTATCGCATGTCTGTCAGACAAAATTTCCCTAATTACCTCACACTCAAGGCTTTACTTATGTACATGAATAAAAGCATTGATTTTGCTCAAATGAAACTTTTTTTTAATTGTATTTCTCAGTTCTTATTTCATAATTTTTTTATGGAATTATAGTTAGAATATTACAATAATTATTTAATATCGAGTCCTATTTATTTGATTGTGCCTCGATTTATGACGAAGATCTCACAGGAATAATATGATCTATTCTATCAGTAATACACAATAGTTCCCAAGACGCCTTCATATGTAATTATACAAAATAAACATGTTTATTTGTTTCTGAGGAAGCGAGTCTTATGTGAAGTGAATTAGCTCGATGGTTCATACAAATCTTAAATCTTGTACAAAGTCTGAAATCATAATTTATACACTTATAGGACAAATAATTCATTGTAAACGCAATAAAAATGTCAACCAAGGATGTTGAGGAGAGTTCGATGAAAATTGTTCCTGAAAGCGCTTCGAAAATTCTCCCCGAGAGTAATTTGAAAATTGTAACGGAGAGTGTGGCCGTTATTAAAACAGATCCCTACAATGCGACGATTATCACACCGGCTCATCCTACTGTTAGTGTGGAGAAAACCGTGCCGATGAATTGTAGACCACCGTGGCCGGAATGGAGTGACGAAGAAATAAACAAAGAAACTTGGGAAGAAAATGTAAATAAATTATTCCCTTAAAAGGCGAAATATTTTCTGATTTTTCAAAATGGTACCTCCGTAAAGCGATTTAACCATATTTCTTTGCAATCATGTTATAGGACGAACGGATTCATCCAGATACGCCTAGAATTAATGTCCATATTTACCATAACGTTATTAATGATTGAACATATTATTCATGTTATAAATTCCACAAAATACTAATTGACGATGGATTGTTGTAAAAGGAATCCACTAGTTTGTTTGAAGACGTGACTGGAACTGTACTCCTCCCACCGTCAATACGCCCCGCCCAGTGGATTCGCCCCACCTATTTGAACGTGAGTCCAAGATTGGTGGATTGGACTGAAAAGACCCTTGACCTAATCAATCCGAATATCCATTTATGCGAAGTTTCTGAGGCAATTCGATACATTTTGAGCGAGATATCCGAATTATTTGACCAAGCCAAGGACAATGACTTCAAGAGTGAAGGAGAGGATGAAATTTTTGTGAGAAATAGCATCGGCCCATGGAACCCTTGGGATCATATTTACAGTTTGTGCAAGGCTGGGGTCAAGGGTGCCCAACCGTTGTATAATCCCAGTGGACGTTACTTTGTCCGACTTTACTACATGGTAAGTTAAAAATCACAGTTTATGTGGTTTTATTGGAACATTTTCCAACCTGACGATGTTGCCGGCTAGGAAACCACTTTTCAATTAATGCCAGACTAGGTCGATTCTTAAATTTTGAGACTTTGAACTTTTCAGGAAAAGTCTTTTATTGGGACCAGAAATAGAAGATAATTGTACTTTTGGAAACAAATAATTTCTACTTGTGTGGTGCATTATCAATAAAGTTCAACTACACGAAGCGTAAAAGAATGAACGGAAATCGCACATGTGCGAGTGCATTTTCATACGGGCATAAACAAGTCCGAGTGTAGAAGTTAAAAAATCTTATGAAATGTTGTAATGTTCGATGTGCAGGGATGTTGGCGTCGAATTACCGTAGATGATCGAATTCCTATTCTGAAAAATGGTATGACTGGATTACCACTTGGACCAAATGGGGAACTTTGGCCACTGATTCTGGCCAAAGCACTTCTCAAAATAGCCTCATTAACGGCGGACGAATTGCACGGAGTGGAAATTAAAGAGTTCAGCTCAGTCTCTTGTCTTACAGGATGGACCCATGAATGGCATAATATTGTGTGAGACGGACGTCAATTTATTTTTCAAATCACTTCGTATCTACAGGGTGTTCCATGACGTACAGAATAATGTGATAAACATTTTCTATAAAGACTCGAGGGGTGCATAGAGATATCACTGTTAATAAAATTAAACGTAGTACGATTTTTAATTTACAGAAGTCAGTCTTTGTACGCCTTGCAATAATTTTCAGCGCTATCGATTCGGGAATTTATAAATTCAACTTTATTCTGTTGTCTGATTTAAATGTAATTTTTATTTAGTGCTCCAATTACGAGTGATGAACTTTGGACAGATTTGACAGACATACTTCCAAAGTACAAACAACCCATGGCACTACACAGTAAACCGAATAGTACTCAAAGCAAGAAGCAACTCGATGATTCTTCATCTTTTTGGTGGTAATAATAACAATTAGACATGTCAGGTTGTAGCAAGACCTCGTTAGAACGTAGAACTGATGTGACACATTATCGTTATAATGGACGAAATTCAAAAACGTTGTAATGAGGTGTCTCTACTTGTATTTTATCTCGGAACGTTTATTAAATGTTGGAAACTTTTGTGAAGGCTACCACCGACATCTCTGAGTGATCCTCCTGAGCAACAAGACTTTGACGATTTCGGGGAGCCCATCGTCGCGACAACCAAGCCATCAGCGGTCCCAATTTCTCCCTCAAAGGAACCCTTGGACGATAAAAATAAGCTCATGAAAGATAGGAAACACCAGCGCCATAAATCAAAGCGACGAACCAAAAAGGACAGTCTTGTTGAATCTGATGCAGCGATCGGGATGGACTTTGATGAAAATGTCCCATCGAGTGTTCAAGCGAATGACGTTCTTGCCGATAAAGATGCCGCTGCCCAGGTGGAGAAGAAAGATAAAGGCAAAAAGGGAAAGGACAAAAAGAAGAAAGGTCTAGAGGGAGACGAAAGTCAAACCGAAGGAGTTAAAAAGAAGAAAAAGAGTTTAGGAGGGGATGATAGTCAAACTGATGGAGTTAAAACTAAGAAAAAGTCTAAGAAACAAATTGGTGAAGGTATAGAGGAAGAAGTGGAAGAACAGAAGCCGAAAGAAAATGAAGGCGATGAAGGAGCAGACAAACCCGAGAAGAAATCTAAGAAAAAGAATAAAGAAGTAGCTGAAGAGGTTGAAAAGAAGTCAAAGAAGAAGGATGGAGGAGATGAAGTAGCCGAAGGTGAAAAGAAGTCCAAGAAAAAGAAGAATGAAGAAGCAGCGGAAGGTGAAAAGAAACCGAAGAAAAAGAAGAAAGACGAGGGGGATGAAGAAGTAGCAGATGATGAAAAGAAACCGAAGAAAAAGAAGAAAGATGAAGGCGATGTAGAAATAGCAGATGATGAAAAGAAACCCAAGAAAAAGAAAAAAAATGAGGGGGATGAGGTAGCAGATGATGAAAAGAAAGTTGAAGAAGAAGAGAAGAAGGGTGGAAAGAAAGGTAAAGGAAAGGATGCAAAGAAGATGAAAAAAGACAAGAAAGTGACCGTAGAAACTTCAGAAGAAATTAAAGAATCGTCACAAGAAATTGTACCAATCAGGGAGGATAATAAGAAGAAATCTAAAAAGAATCTTGCGTCTAAAAGTAAGGAATTGGACACCGAGACCGAGAAAGATACAGAGGGCAGCATCACGAGTGGACGAAAAAAAGGGAAGAAAGGTAGAAATGATTCATGATTGTGTTTTGGGGAATTATAACGATTTGTCTGCCCGACTGTGGTAGTTCTTCATTAGTATACATTTTGATAGGAATTTTACAAGGATTATATCTAAGCCAAATGCTTAATAACGTATGGTATACACAGGATGGGTATCGTATATTACTTCCAATTTAGAATTGCGCACACGTAGGATCAATATATTTTTGTGCAAAAATAATAAAGTATTAATCTAACGAACACACTCATTTAGACAAAGACAAGGACAAAAAGTCCAAGAAACGATTGAAAAGTAAATCCAAGGAAGCACCAGACACTATACAAATTCAAATAGATGCTGCAGCAGCATTGAAATCCGAATTAAAGGAAAAATTGGCAAAACGAGCAGAACGGATTGAAAAAGAAAAGGCTCCTCCTCCCCTTCCAGAAAGGAAGGATGAATCGGCCACAGCAATCATTCGCCAAAAAATCCCACCAATGCAAGAGATCATGTTTGGTGTACAAAAGTATTCAGGAATTGTTTACCATGCAATCATTGCTGCTTTTGAGGAGAATAGTGGGAAGGATTTGCCGGTTGCACTTACAGTCATATTTAATGAATTTCCCAAAGAAGAGAATCAGGCTATGCCAGCCGTTCCTTCATTTCTTTACCATCCAATTCAACTGTACGAGGTCAGGGATTGCCAGCTGGCAAAAACTAATGATCGTCCACGTACTCCTCTTTGGAAAACTTTCCGGTGGAAGGCATGGGCAATGAAGAAAGGAATCATACCGAGTAATTTGTCAAAATTATTTTGAAATTTTATTATGTTCCTTTTCAATTGATTATGCTGGCTCTGTAAAGCGACACCGCACGGTCATTACCGTAAGTGGTAGGCCGTTCGATTTGTCTGCATTCTTCATATTGTGTTGTAGCCCTTGACCTCCTGAACAAATTTTGCTCCCGCAAACTGTATAATGTTTGGCCTCTAGGACTAAATAGGCCAGATACACTTTGTGACGTCAAAGGCATCCGTGATGGTTCGTGATGTCACAACTTGTTATTTGACCCATGTATTTCCAGCGGGCAAATGGTTAGACTTCTTGGGGTAGAACCTTCACAAAAGTTGTTCGGGAGGTCAATGTCTGGAACACAAAAAATACAGACAGATCAAATGGAGTACCATTTGCTAGGAATTTGCGGTGTCCGTTGGTTGACATTTTCTAAAGAGCTACCGATTTTTTCAGGTTTTCCAGGACACATATAGAAAGCCTTGTCACTAAAATGAGCTTCTAAATTATGCTACTTAAATATACAATTTCAGTGGAAGAAGATCATTTCAAAGATGTAATTCGAAGTGTAAAAATTCACACACCTTTCGTGTTAAAAACAGACTATTATAGTCATAACATCCCAATCGACTACCCGGAAGCTTATGGTGAAGACTACTTAGAGGAGGATGACGAATTTTATGACGAACTGAAGGAAGAATTTCACTCACCTGAAATTGTAATAGAAATGACTGGATCACCAGTTTTAGAAAAGACACAATCCACAGGTTCTCCAAAGATTGTCGATGGATCAAAAGCAAGTTTCATGAGTGGAACAAGTAATGTTGTTGGGAGAGGTCAGACAAAAAGTAGTTTGGAATCTACGAAACATGTCGATACTAGCACCGCTGAAGAGGAAGAAATGCCGCAATCCCAATTGGGCGTCAATTTTATGAAACCAGTGGACCCGGCCAGAAATATTTACAGTAAGAGTACCGAAATGTTGGGAGAAACCAGAGCTGGGGAACATTTCCAAGGGCCGATGATTGAACAGATCGTACCTGCATCGGCTTGTGGATCATTATGGTTTGACGTTGAAAATCTTGCGATCAATTTGAAGTAAGAGACATTTCAAAAATACCAGTTATAATTTAGACCTGAAAATTCTATCGCAAATGGATATCGAATTATTCGGAGTAGGCTTAACAGGATTAGGGCTTTCCCCCTCGTAGAAATAGACGATAAGCCATTATTTGACAAGAATGTTTGTTCGAACGTTTTCAATATGTATTCAGGAAATTTTGCAAATTTTACTCTGGACGTACAACTTTCGGTTCCTGTTTCACTCTCCGAAGAAGTCCGCGTTGGGTTTTTGAAACTCCAGTTTCAAAAGGCTTTGACCAAGAACCCACAAAACCTGTTGAACTCACAAATTTTCATAGCAATCCTCGCAGTAAAAACTTGACAATCCATTTTGGTGAAAGTAAAACAATTCATGTCATGTCTCATCATTTGGATGACTTGGACGGATTTGACTCTGGATTCTACATTTGTAATCAGACCAAAGACATATTTTCATTTCCTTATATTTTATTTCAAATAAAAAATGTATTTCCATGTTATTTTATAGTCAGTGACTCTTGGACAGAGCAAGAAATGATTTTTGATTTGGAAGTCTTGCAATTGTCGGCAATCAAGAAATTCACTGATGCAGCGCTTGAAATAGAAGCCAGTAAGTGGAGATTTTCAACTTGCAGTTATTAGCAATACTACTCTCAGATTTCGTAATATTCCCATAGACATTTAGTGTGCTACTTTTAATTTAAAACGGTCAGTTCCAATGGATCCAACTGTGCATAACGATCTGGCAATTTTGAAGAAGTTGGAAAATCCAAAAGTTAACATCACAATGATCTTGGAACCTTGGGATTGGAGAAATGATTGTTGCATTGAAGCCCCCGTCGTTTGTGGTACTACTCAGACAAGATGGACTACCCACGTTCCACTTCCTCCGGGGTAATTTCTAACAAACACATGTTTATTTAAAATATGATGCGACTAAATGTCAGAAGTTTTCAAATGTCCACTAACTTCTTCTCTTAAATCTTACAGGAGAAATACTTTCCGATTGTGGTTGTTTCAAGATTATCCCGAAATAAATACATCCGGCTTCTCATCTGTAAGTTTATTTTCTACGATTAAGTGGGATCATTAAATATGCTACCTCTGATTTGACTCTATAAATTGTATTCCGTTGGATTGACAGTTCAAAAAATTGGAATCTGTCCGAAGAGTCATGGAGACTCACAAGGCTAATCAAATCACTCAATTTTCCCTGAAAGTCTTGTCCAAGACTCCAATGAGTGTTGGAACTCGGGAGGAGACTCAAAATTATTTGACTAATGAACCTGTCCTTCTGCTCAAACAATGCGGTTGGTGATACAATAACACATAATATTTAAAGCTTATCCGATAATTTTTTTTTTTTTTAATTTTTAATTTTTTAAATTTATTTTTTTAATAATTTTTAATCTCTTATTTATTCATTCAATTCAACAAAAATATAATAGTCACGTGATTTGTTCAGACATTTAGTTATATTTATGATAAGTTCTGAAAATTTTGTCAGACTCAAAATTTTTGATTTTTATTATGAAGTTTCTTTTTAACTTTCGAAATACAAAAAATACAAAAACTTAATTATAATCAGTATTTCTGGATTCTAAAATTCAATTTATCTCCCAACAGAGGCCTTTGCTCATAATATTTGGACATTGTTACTTTCATTCGGGAAAACTTTGTATGCTCATGGACGAGCCTTGAGCAGCGTTCGAAAATCTTACTGCCCTGCATATTCTGAGCCAAATAAAATCAACAGAATTTTGAAGTGCGTTCACTGGACGTTCGAAGAATGCTTCGTGGCGATGATCACTCGAATGAATGATAATATGATGGATAAATGGATGCTTTTGGCTTTGAGATCACTTCTCCTCAACCCATGTGTGCGTAAACTTAATGTATTGACTGATTATACCACCTGCGCTGGGCGACCACTTTTGAAAATAAGAAATATACAAATGATTTTACAAGTACAGATGTTTAACTCCGAAACGGAGGCTGATAATAATACAATGCGATTGTGTTCAGCATATCTATCGAAATTTCGAAATAGAATTCAGTGGAAAATATTACGGTGGTATATGATTGGAAACCATAAAACCAAATTCAATTTTTTACATTACGTTTGGACGCAGGTGGGTCACATCCAAGGAATGAGTACCGAAAAATTGACCAGAGGCAATCCTGAAGAATTTGTGAAACTATTTCAAGGCTATAGAAAATCGTGAGTCCGAATTTTGAAGCGTTAAATCGTTCGTAACATTTAATATAAATTATTATCTTCCTTAGGGAAAAAATGGCGGATGTCCGCAAGGCGGTTTTACAAATTCAACGTTATTACCGAGGTTGGCGTGTTCGACGTTTGTTCCAAATCTGCCACAAAGGACAAGGTCACAAATACTTTCCACGCTTGGAGTTTCAAATTCGTAAAATAGCTTTAATACTCGCTAAACACACGGACTCGTCCTTCACGGTTACTCAGAACAAACAAACAGAGAAACCGGATACCAATGCCACTACGGAAGAACGAGAAAATACTGCGAAGCCAGTAGCGGCCGCCCCGGACATTCCGTTTCCTCCGTTGCTTTCGTTAATTCCTCAGCCACCGAGATGGGCAGTTGACCTCCTCCGGTAATTAAATTAACAGACATATGAAAGGTGATGAGAATTTAAGGTGACCAAAAAGTTGCTCTGAGTGCGGTCTGATTAGTTAGATGCTAATGACCGGGTCGGTAATGACGTCACGTCAACATCTTGTTTCTCTTACTGCATGTTCAGGTCAATCATGGAACTTCATCCAATGCTAATTACTGTCCATCCACACGCATACTGTGTCCCACTCCACGTAAAAATTAAAGATGTCGAAGGCACATTGCCATCTTTTCTGAAAGACACTGAATGGCTACCTTTTTGTCGTCAAACGATTTGCATGCCTAATGAACCAAAGGTGAGATCGAAATCAAATGTCAGTCAAGGTGAAGAAAGACAAAACTTGAGATAACGTCTCGGGTTGTTATTTTCCTTTATTAACTGTTGAGAATCACATAGAATAGCTTGCCTACAATCAAAATCAAACTATTAATAACAGTAACTATTTAATTTATCATTTCCAAAATATCCATGGACGGTTTAGTGGACATATTGTGAGTTTGACCTCCAAATTCATCCTCGAGACGGAATCATGATCAAAGTTGTGGACAATGAAACTATGGACGTTCTTCAAAATATTACTCACCGGTTGTACCTGGGAAGACTTCCTGCAAATCGGGTTATTAATCGATTTCATTTTTAGGGGTTATATCCGTATGATATATTTTGGTATGGAATTACTAAATAACAATTTTGTGAAATTTGACGTTTTCGACCATATTGAACAAATCTTTGTGATAAATTTGAATAGAAAAAATGCGCCCAGTTTCAAGAATGTATTCGTCAGTTAATTCTAATTCTATCAAATCATACTTGGACAACTCCCTACAAAGTGTCGGGCAAGGTTTTCGACAAAAACCCTAAAATGTTATCTAATTTTACAGCTGGGTTACACAATCGTTTGTTATCGATGGGCGAACTCTTCAGAGGCCAGGTGCTGGTAATCAGACATTTTCTGATAAATTTATGCACGAAAAATATTTATATTTTGATTTGTCTTCACCAGACCGGATGCATATCGACGTCCGCCGTCTAAACAATGGAAACTGCGAATAATTTCACCGCAAATTCAGAAATCTATACAACTCCGGGATATTTCCAGTTCGGATGAAGATGAAACTCCCAAACGATTGACTCTTCATCGGTTCACGGGCTACTATATTCCAAGTCAAGAACATTGCGTATGCAGGTACACCTAATGCAGTGTGGTTCATAACATTTTTCGTCAAGGCTATGCAAGAATATTATTGATTGCAAGCGATTCAGAAAATTTAACCTCTAATAATTTTTTTTGATAAGGTACACATTGGAGACCTATGACCTCGTCACTTACTTGTCCATTCGATTCAAGGCATCCAATCCAAAAGCTCATCTGAGTCTTCAAATTCTTGACTTGACCAGAAAAACGATTCTTTTTGCCCAGGCTGCAGTCGGAGCCCTACTCATCCCAACAGTTAGAATTGAAGGTAGAATTACTAGAATATTTGGACCTTAGTTGAGCATGTGTTTTCGGCAGGTATTTGGAATGCGAGCAAAAGTGTACCGGATATCCGCGACGATAATACATACATGCGATGCTTGCTAATAGAAATGTATCGCATTTCAATTTGGACAGGAGAGCCGCCGATAGTGCCCGATATGGCTCCGGAGTCAGATCCAGTCGAAATCCCAGTGGTAGAAACGCTGACAGGGATGTTTGACTTGCAATCAACCTTAAACTTGCTGAAGACTCCAACTGAAAGTGTTAAAAATTCCCCCAACGTGAGTAAGAAGCCGACAGAATCTGCATTTAAAATTATACCTGATCTGCCAAAGGAAGATGAAGAATCAATTCCAGAAGACAACAGTGAATCAGGGTTTGAAGTTAACCCCACCGCTCTGGAACCCAAAAGATTCCTGATCTCTATTTTTACAAAACAAGAGAGTTGGAATATGACAGACGATGAATGGATGTTCGGGCAAAGAGAAAAGAAGAAATTTTGGAAACGCCTCATGGTCACTAAAAAAGCACCAAAACTCCCAGGTCGTCCACCGCCCAAACGTATCTCGCACGTCAAACCGCCTGCAATAATATCAGAAGACCTAGGAAACTTGAACACCGAAGACATAGAAATCTCAGCAACAGGTCAAGCATCCGTAGTCGAAGTCGTCGAAGCAGCCCTTGCATTTGAGGTCAAAAATAAACTTAGCACTGCATCTGGAATAAAACTGGGGAAAGGTGGTAAGAAGAGAATGAAAAACGCTGTCGCAACTGTGAGCAAAGAGAGAGGAAAATCGAGAATGATGAAAGAGAAAAGTATCGGCTCTTCGAGTTCAGCGGCTAAAAATGCTAACTCACAGATTATGAAACCAAGTGACAAATCTGAAGGTGGAGGTCGACAAAGACAGAAAAGTACTTCTGGCAAGTCTTCAGCCCCACCAATAGTTGTGACACCACCGCCGGCGCCTCCACCAGATCCAGAACCGTTCCCAATGATTCCAGAGGTTGAGGAAGAAATTGACTTGATTCCTCCTGAAATCGAAGAAGTTTTCGACTATGAAGAATATGAGCGAGATGGGTATGAATCTGCGAATGTAACCGTTCGAATTGGCGGACCGCACTCTGTTAAGATAAATGAAACCAGTCAGCCCCATTGGTTGTTGGAAATTGTAGTTGAGACAGATCAGGTTTGCTAAACTGAATTTCAAGCTGTAAATCACTCTACGTATATTTAATGATATAGTTCTCAAACAATAGGACCTTGAAATATCGAGCAATCTCCGGATATTCAATGATCACTTGGAAACGTTAAAGAAAGATTGGGAGGATAAGCAGCGAAAAATGCTTTCAGCTGGGCTTGTGACTCGAGCCCAAAGCGTGAATCCAAAACCAGGGACTTATTTGCTTGCTGATCCTTTCACGATTATTCAACTCTTAACGTCGTTGCCATATTCATTGTGTAAGGTAGCATAATAATATCAGACAGTTCGTACACAAAAATTTTAATTAATAGGACAGTCCTATATTCAAATACCAGCAATTTCACTCCAGAAATTTGTTTTTGTACTTTTGGTTGCGGTAATTTTAACGTAGACAATTCTTATCCATGGAATTCAACCCAAGAAATTATTTGCCGATAATTCCTATTGGAGAAATCTAGCCCCGAAATTTTGGAACCCAGCAATGTCCTACCTAATAATTGTTACATTAGATTTCCGACCTGCATGCACTCTAATGCATGAAATTCACAAGTATTGTGGCGAGTCCACGATGAATCCCGACAATTATTCGATTAAATTCGACACTTTTAGTAATTGAATTGAATTTTTTCCTTCGCATATTTCTACAGACCTTGATGAGACTCTGATTGATAAATTTACATATGGAGACCTCCTTACTCCGAAAGAAGCCAGAGAACAGACAGTTCTAGAGAAAATGGCTGAAGTGACTGCAGCGGCCGAGGAAAGATTAGCCGAAATTCGTAAATCTAATCGGACTAGAACCGGAAAAGGAAAAAAGGGCACTCGACCGCCTCCACCGACCCCAGCGGAAACGTCTGGTGCAAGACTCGTCAGTGGACATGGAGATTTATTTCCTACACCGAATGCCGGGAGTGACTTCAATTTCGATGTTCCCTGCCCTGATGACCGCCCGGCTTACTCGATATTCCCGATTGACCTTTCAATCGGTAGTCCTTCATTTCTAGAATTGACCAGAAAGTTAGCTCAAACTGAATCAACGGCGTCTAGGACGACAACTGACCCAAGAGAATTGTCTGAAGAAATGGAAGGAGAAGATTTTGAGTACAACGATTCATTTCATCGGAGAGCGCAACTTTATCGGACATTTTGGAATAATGAGTACCATGGTGAGGGAGAAGAAGGTGGTGAGGGTTACGAGGACACTTATCGAAATTTGGTCAATCAATTTTATGGGAAAAGTGGAAGTAGTAGCAGTCCGGGCAACGTTGGACACGACCGTCTACATCGTTTTACCTTGAGCAGTAGTGCTAGTAGTCCAAATACTAGGATTCAAAGAACAAAAACCAAAGAAAGTATTTCTGAGCATGGGATTAAGAATTCCAAGAATTCAGAAAAGGGAAAATCGTCATCGTCTGGGGGTGCAAGTGTTAAGGCGACAGTGACAGAGTCAAGGAAGTTCTCGGTGATGCCTTCAACTGGTGAAGAAATTGTTGCTGCGAAGAATGAAGGTTCTTTTTAATTTTCATTTAAAAAATAATAAAATCTTTTAGTCTGAAAAATTGTAACATAATATGCCGTCATCTTCGAAATAAACACAAAAAATGTCAATGGCACATCTTATTAGAGTCTTTCATACGAACTAATTCAATCATTTCTAATATTATTAAAGTATGCGCATAGTATGCACATGCTTTCATAATTAAGTACACAAAATTTCAAACTGTTGTACCTGAGAAAAACATTCATTTATTAAATCGATAGATACTGTTGTCACAATTACGGTGTCCTTTCGACTCAGTATACATTGCAAGAAATATTTCACAAGAAGTTGGAGGTTGAATATACACGTCATTATGGTTTCGTCTTAATATGACCAGTTTGTGGAGATGGTTGTAGAGGATTTGGGAGAAAGTTTTCATTGCGATTGTGCCTCAAGAATTGGCTGAACTGCGTTGTAAGGACCAGATGACGTTTCGGCGAGGTCAGTCACCTGAAATTAAAAAAAATATACGGGAGAGAATTTGTCTAAAATAAACTCATCATCCTAAGAATACTTACATATAGAATATAACTAATTAAGTCATCCGCCTACGCCTAGTCGCCCATTGAACCTCAGTTGTACTCGTGTACCCATAATCGTGGAATGTCGCGCCCTTGCCCGTGCCGAAATAAAGTTTCAATATTAACACAAACTCATTCTTTATTTATTCAGATTCGTTTAAACAATTAAAATATATTAAATTGATAGACCCAGTTTACCGTAGTCCGATAGTCTCCCCGTATATTGTACGGATAGTTGACTTCCAAGCTCCAGGTAGCCGCCATTGTCCAGAAACAGCCTCCAGGTAGCCATTGTCCCACATTGTCCAGTCCAGGGTTGATCTCAAGGTCTCCTGTCTGCCTACGCTTATTCGCCCAGATCGTATGTTCCACATTTCATTATGAATATTCAAATGTTGAACATACGATTATAACCACATCATCACGGATGTCTAGTAAAGTGGACTCTCGCGTGCAACCTTAAATTATATGTTAAGGCCCATAAACAAGCTGGCCAACCGTCCTACTTTGGGTAGGACAGTCCTACTTTGAAAAATGTCCTACTCAATGTCCTACTTTTCAAAAATGTTTCTGCATTGTCCTACATTTTCATTAAAAACACGAAAAACCGCCTCTAATTTGCCTCTGCCAGTCTAAATTTTAAAAAATTTCCAGCCCTCCGGGCCGATCTTGTGGTAGGGTGAGATTCTGCAAATTCTATGCCGAAAATTAAGTTCAGATTTAGGATCGGACGAACAAGAAGGTCGCACATCAATTCACACAATAAGGGTAAAATTGACAAGGAAATGAATTAGTTGCTAGATCCAAGCGTTTTGGCAGAAGTTATAAGGTAAGACAATTTTGAAAAATGTTTATGGCGGTTATTGTACGTTTTCATAACTCCAATATATAAGGGTGTTCCTATACTAATCGGACTAATTAAGGAAAGTGACAAATTCTCTCCCGTACCTGCGACGATGCGACGGTGCGGTACAAGTCTTCGTCATTCTGTCTGCTGTTTCCATCTCTTGTCACATCTTGAGATATCCTTCCAAAAATCAGCAACCTGAAATTAAAAAAAAATATACGAGGAGAGAATTTGTCTAAAATGAACTCATCAACTTACGAATATTTAAACCGGATATAATTAAATAAGTCTTCTGTCTAATCGCTAAGGCTCAGCAGTAGGGCTAGTGTACCAATAATCGTGCAATGTCGCCTTTTGCCCTTGCAAAATAAAGTTTCAATACTAACGCAGATTCATTCATTTATTCAGAATATACACAATCAAAATAATATTAAATTAAAAGTTAAACCCAGTTTCCCATAGTGAGATGATAGTCTCCACGTATATTGTACGGATAGTCGACTTCCTTGTTCCAGGTGAACTCCTGGGTCCAGAAAGCCGCCATAGTCTCACAGCATCGTCCAGGTAGTCTTGGTTCCGCAGCGCCCAAGTTGTCACAGCGTCCAGATAGCCATATTCCGTAGCGTCCAAGTTGTCACAGCGTCCAGATAGCCATAGTCCGCAGCGTCTGGGTTGATCCGAAGGTCACCTGTCTGCCCACTTTTATCGTGTGTCCCACATTTTATTACAATAAATATTCAAATGTGGAACACCAAATAATAACAACCACATTATCATAGGGCCCTATGATAATTTGATAAGTTGTGAATCTCAAACTCTGTGTATACCCTTGCGCGCAATCAAAAAAGCATTTATCTATCTGTCTTTTTTCTTAAATTTTATGTAAGGCCCATGAAGTAAGTAGATTCGTTAAATCGGATGCTTATTAGATAATAATTAGTCATGTGTATCAATTTATATGAGTACAGACTGTTGGATAGTATTGGAACACTTCTATAAAAGTAAGATAGGGTATTCGAAGTTCACTGTTATTAAGTTCAAAAGTTTGATAATTATTGTGTTACTAAAATTTTACAGAGAAGCGAATATACAAGTTTTAGCTAAATCCAAACATATCGACAAAAGTTATATTTTCCTGACTAGCTCTAATGTATAAGGGTGTTCCGATCCTATTCGCACACTCGGTATAATAAAATTTCAAAATGTGAAACAAATAAAGTGTCTTGGTCTAATTATAGATTCTAATTTAAATTGGGCGGCTCATTTATCAAAT
>JAQGCA010001351.1:0-18050 GCA_034698945.1 Protaphorura quadriocellata
CGTTTAGACAGGAAAAATCCTGCTAAGCTGTCGGCAGGGTCCAGTTGACCGGTTTGAATATCAACTGGGTCCTGTCGAAATTTTCTGTAAGGGCGAAAGAGAAATTCCTTCATCCCGCAATTTTCTTCTTTTTTTTCGATTGCTCTGCGCAATTCTTCCAATATTTTGGCATACTTGGCGACAGTCATCGTCTCACCTTTCCTAAAAAACTTCAACAAAACACCAAGTCTATCCCAAAAAACAAGGGCCACAACTTTCTTGGCGCACAATTTTTGAATGGCTTTTTTTGGCGGGCCTGAGCCGGAGGGTAGCCATTGCTTCAACTATTTGTTTCGGGTTCTTAGTGATGAGATGAATGTATGTTTCATCTCCAGTAACAATGCGGCTCTCGAAAAATCACTGTCCATGTTATGCAAAAAATATTCTATTTCGCAGCAGAAATTCTTAATTATTTTGCTTTGGGGTTCAAATTTTTGGAATCCATCTCACATTTCAGACACAGCCCGAACCCGTCTGTTATCCTCACAACAGTCGACCTTGGTATCCTAGTTTTTGAACATATCTCATCCAAAGTTAGTCTTCGGTTTTTATCTAACACAGCACTAACTTTCCGAATATTTTTGTCACTCTAGCCCGTTTTGGGCCTGCCTGACCTTGGCTTGTCTCCTATGCCTGATTCATTTTCACGAAATCTCTTTACCGAGTATGTAACAGTACAGTCGGCTGGTGCTTCACGCCCATACTTTTGTTTTAGTCTTCGGCGAATTTGGGTGGCACTTTCTCCAATCTCATAAAAATATTTTATCAAAATTCTGTATTCCGTTTTTTTCAAATCCATGTTTCTAGGGTCAAAACGCGTTTGCAACTAGATGCTCTTAGCATTTTTACCTGATTTTTTCTCTCAAGGTTCGTCTATAATCCCTTAAGAATGTATGGCATTTCCGGCGTAATTCTATTACGCATCACAAACATGCTCATTCAAACTTCAGTGAATACTTTAGGAATGGCCTTCGTATTATAGTTTTCTAGCATTAGCACCAATTATTTTACATTTTTTAGTGTTGCTGAGAAAGTCTCGACGGCTTTCTTCGCAGAGGATGACAAATTGAAGGAAAGACGAGTGTATTTTTCTGATGTCAACTGAATTATTACTTTAATTAGTGAGGCAAACAATGCTAATTATTGCCACTTTGCTAATTATTGTCATAATTTATAAGATCAATGGTGAGCCAGTGGAAAGTGGTGCAGAGTAAAGGTATCATGGAGACCGGGAAAAGCTACTTACTCTGCTCCTTATGTAACCGCCAATTCCACACACGGGCAACGTCACTTCGACCTTGCGGACACCGAAAATAGGTGTCCGTAGTTAGATCAATCGCCTCTGACGCACTCACCGTTAGACCAATTGGACTTGCTTTCTGCTTGTCTATTGGCGTGAGTTATGTGTTGGAAAGACTTTAAGCTCGAGTAACAAACAAACAAAAAAGGTAATCTAGAAACTAGGCTGAACGACACTCCAAAAACAAGTAAGGCAATGTTTCTATTTTTTATTACTCCCAATCGGTTCACAAATTCACAAATTCATTCCTTGCCGTTGCTAAGCAACCAATTATTTTAAATCCTGAAAACAAAGACAATAACTTCGGAAAGTCAATTACAAGGTTAATTATTGCTACATAATTTCTAATATTGTTCATTGCCTATATCCCCACGTTAACCAAAAATATTTTCAAAAACGAACCAATTTGTCAGATAATTTATTGCCACAATGCATTCCCCCATTAAGACAATTGCGATCGTACACCGTGCAAATTATTGCCACCTAATGCAATTCCCCATTGTCTAAATAATTTCCAAATTCTTCTCACAAGGTAAGTACATGAAGTGTCGACCTTAGTCCGCCCTAACGTCACACCGAAAACTGTTTTTCGTCAAAGTGAAATCCGGCCAGGTCAGAGGTCACACAAGGTCAACACTTTTTAAAAAGAACAAAGACCCCCCCCCCTTTGGACCGAGAGTTTTCACGTGTTAAATAAAATGGGAAAACAAAGTTTTTGAGTTTCGCGACAAAACTGAAATTCGAGTCCTACGCACTTTTCAGACTGAAATGAGTCACCACCAGTTCCATTCAATATAAACATGAATCCTCCTGGCAAAATTCGCACTAAAACATTTCATTTGACCGTGCGGCTTGGTTTCAGATATTCTACATGCATGTGTAAATAGGTAGTAGGGAGTCTCATTAGTCCAATGCAATGCTTGTTGTCAAGAAACCATGGAGCCTCAATTTTTTTTTCATTCAACGTTCTTTTTTCGTCAATTCCGAGAATTCTAATTCTCGGAACTATGCACTCATGCTCGTTTTTCATATTTCAGAACGAGTTCAACTTTTGATCCAGTAGTTATACAGAGTGGCCCAAAAGTAACCGTAGATCCGAAATAATGCCTTTAATATTTTTGGTTTCAAAATTTCGAAATAGCCATTCTGTTCAGAAAGAGATTTTGCAAGCTTTGATATATCTTTTCGTGTGTACAGGGTCACGCATAACTTTTGTAACCCCCCTGCAGCCCAATCTGGGGGAGTCGAACAGAAAGTGAGATATGCATTTTGTAGAAAATCATAATGCGGATATAGAGAGTTATTCCGATTGAAAATCCGTTGCGCGTAGCGGGGCTGACGAGCGTTTAAGTAAAAAACGGCATGAAAGGACCCCGAAAAGCAGGCTATCTGCTGCAAAAACATGCCCAAAATAATCTTTTTCAAAAAATCCGTCGATGCCACCTTTTTGGAATAATTTTTTCCAATTTTTAAAATTTTGTTGTACCGGTTTTGAGAAAGTCTATTTTACGCTGCCAGGTCATTTTGGTGAAAATTTTCCATACAAATGCCCTGGCAGCGAAAAATCGACTTTATCCAAACCAGTCCGACAAAATTTTAAAAATTGCAAATTATTGCAAGAAAGGTGGCATCGACGGATTTTTCAAAAAATATTATTTTGAGCATGTTTTTGCAGCAGAAAGCCTGCTTTTTGGGGTCTTTTTATGCCGTTTTTTTTACTAAAACTATTTTGCCAATTTAGACGCATAGAGTGCAGTTCTGGAAGTCTGGATTTGCCTGACTTGAGTGTCCACTTTTTGGGCGAGCGAAGTGAGCGAAGCTCCTTATGTTCCACTTGATTGCATTGCACTTGTAAGTTTGTCCGAAAATTCCTTTCCGTCAATACGAACTCCCTTGCCAACCCAACAATATTTGGTTGCTAACAAGGCGGACATAGTCGACATGATTGCATTTTGTCGCAAGTTTGTTTAAAAGTTTTTCCGAAAATTCCTTTTCGTCAACAATACGAACTCCCTTGCCAACCCAACAATATTTGGTTGCTAACAAGGCGGACATAGTCGACATGATTGCATTTTGTCGCAAGTTTGTCCAAAGTTTTTCCGGAAACTCCTTTTCGTCAACAATACGAACTCCCTTGCCAACCCAACAATATTTGGATGCTAACAAGGCGGACATAGTCCACATGATTGCATTTCGTCGCAAGTTTGTCCGAAGTTTGTCCGAAAACTCCTTTTCGTCAACAATACGAACTCCCTTACCAACCCAACAATATTTGGATGCTAACAAGCCGGACGAAGTCGACATGATTGTATTTGTCGCAAAACTCCCATAGCTGCGCAACCTTATTTGTTTGTCAAGTCATTTTGTCGCGAACTCTCTCGCCGATGATCCCAAGAATTTCCAAACTAACGAAAACTAAAGTAAACTAAAGAAATACGGGAAGACCGCAGAAAGTGTGAATTGACGGTCGAGAGGAATAGAAGACTTAACAGGTAGCGTGTTGCTCGTAAAAGAAATGAAGAAACCTGTAAGAATGCTGTGACTGTGACTGTGTTGTAAGAAGACTGTGAAAGTGTAAGAATGGACGACGTACGCTTCGTTTCACTCGCCACTCTGTGGCGTAACCGTGACGGGACGACATAAATCCTAGTACTTTCTTTCATTTCGGTAAAGATTAATTTCAAATTAATAAAATTTACCTTAGTTGCATCTGCACTGAAGTGAAAGAAAATATTTGTTGGCGTTGAAATCAGAAAAATATGAGCAAAATGGTACTTGCAATTATATTCCCATATCAACGTCTGCAAATTTCACCAAGAACTCGTGCCAAATGCCTTTTAACAGGTGGACGGAAATATTTGTTTGAAATTCACAAAAGTCCATACCATTGCCCCTCTATCTCCGTTGCATTCTCTGAGCTATTTACCTTTTGTTGTTTTATTAAATTGATGTACATGGTGTTCCTGAAAAATGTATCAATTGTTTTCGTTTTCTCGCATGGATACAGCAATTTATATTATGGTCAGTCCCTAGATTGTTTAATATTATCCCCTCAAGGTTAGTCAGTACTCGATTTCACTTTTTGAGAATTTCAAAAGCCTGCAGCGTGGTTGGGAGCTTAAGACTACTCTAGCAACCACAATGAAATTGAGAATTGAGCATGAGATGTTATTTAATTTCTTTATTTCTTTTTTTTTCATTTTTATCAGTTCAGACATTTATCAGCCAAATTAATCATTACAGAATATGAAATAAACAAAGGAATGTTACGGAATGGGTGGATTCATTTGTATTTAAAAGCATGGCAGGCAAATGAAGTGTAGGTGTTGCATACGGCAAAAGCTGATTTCGTCAGGGAATTAAACTAAAATCCTTTTTTGGGAAATTATAGGAACATGAATTGTTTACATCTCATGACAAACATTGCCGTTGCCGCACCATAAAGAAAGAATGACTAAAATACCCACTTTATTTAACCCAGGAGAGATGTGGTGACCCCGAGAATTACAAAAATAACAACTCTGTCAACAACTAGTATCGACCAACCTGATTGGGATTGCCAAGGAATCTTGGTCAGTCCCATCAAAGTTTTCGATTTACTTAAAATTTTGTTGGACCAGTTTGGGGAAAGTCGATTTTTCGCTGCCAAGGCATTTTGGTGATAAAAATTTTCCTTCCGAGTGCCATGGCAGCGAAAAATCGACTTTCTCCAAACTGGTCCAACAAAATTTTAAAAATTGCATAAAATTAATGCAAAAAAGGTGGCATCGACGGATTTTTTGAAAATAATTATTTTGGGCGTGTTTTCATAGCAGAAACCCTAATTTCTGGAGTCTTTTCATGCCGATTTTTACTTAAACGCTCGTCAGCGCAACGGATTTTCAATCGGAGTGGCTTCCTAGATCCGCAATAAGATTCTCTACAAAATGCATATCTCACTTTCCGTCCGGCTCCGCCAGTTTGGGCTGCCGAGGGGGGAGGGCAAAGGTTATGCGCCACCCTGTACAATTGAAGGAGATTGTACTATCTGAAATACATAGTTAAAATGGTTCTTTCGGGCGAACCAAACAGCTTTTTAACTGCGTGCTTTTCAGATGGTAAAATCTCCTGTCAAATGTACTTTGACGTCAGCCTTGTTAATGCAGTTAGGATGTAGTGGACAATACATTACCAACAATCCTGGAATATAAGGGCATCTGATGTTAAAAACGTCATCTGGGTTTAATGAGATACCAGCTAGCGCTTAACACCCTCGATGAATATAGTTTCGATTAGTCGCTAGCCGTACAAGAAACCTGGATGTAGATTTTAGGTAAGAATAGCATAAACGTATTGGAGAATTCTGCTGTGTATAAGTAAGAGGATTTCTATGGTTTCTAGGATGGAGCATCATGCCGCATGAAGGCTGTGACCCGCATGATTCATGCGGGTCACAGCCTTGCTACATATTTTAGTATCCTTATTCCAGTGTATCATGCCAGAGAAAAACACATTCCAAAAAGGGGGGACGTTATTTATAATTATTTAATTATCTGGGTATACTCTAACTGGATGTACGATCCAAAAATATAATTAATTATAATAATTGACCTGACAAAACACCAAACGCGAAAAAATACTCAGGTCCAATGTCATGCAAGTTGAATAGATTTTCTCAAATCAAGCTTCGAACTCTATTACCGAACCGAATGGGAAGACTCAAATTACGAAGGTAAACTTGGTCTGGGATATTCATTCCATTATTTATTTATGACTTTACCTCCTTTAAATTACCGGACTAAGAGTTATTTGGAATCCCAGTCCAAAAACACATCAATGGTGGGCGGCATAATCTGAACTTTTTGGAAACATGTAAGGTAGGATGGTCTAATTATCGCCACTTTCAATAAGTGCTAATTATCGCCATCCGTACATTTGTGGGCGTGCTTTCAGGATCCCATGCTCGTGTGGTTAAGGGGATGGTAAAAATGGGCACATCCGTTCAGCTTTAGACTGCCCGGGCGAGAATAATACACCCATATATAGGCAAAAATTAGCAAATCTTATCTTTTGTGTGTTAGCTTTTTAGTTATACATTGGGACCCAAACTATGCCGTCAATTAATATGTCTCATAGTTTTGACATAATTTTGTACTAGCATACTCCACATATGTACCTAAAATGTCGGATTATTAGCCCGTGGACACAGTCCTGCAAAGGACTTAAGTTTGGGTCATAATATAAGATCATCTAAGTTAAGTGAACTAATTGTTTTTACGACTAGCCCTATCAGTTCTGTCATTGCGAATCATCGAGCTGCTATATAAGCACTACAAACTGTGCTTTCGGATCAAGCCTGTCAGACAGCGGGACAGCAGCTATTGAAGCAAGAGCCATTGATTGCATAAATATATAGTTGAAGGAAATGCCCAAACAGAAAATTGAACCAGGAATGAATTAATTTCACACTTACAATGCAAATAATCAAATTTGGAAGACAAGTCCTTAATTACGGTAACCGCACACCGAACTTCAAAACACGAAGCGCGATATTAGTAAACCCCATATTTCAGTATACAGTGCTGTTCAAAAGTCACGCAACAACCCGCCTGTGGCACATCATAGAGTTGACGGCGACGCATGCGAGAACTGCATGTCTCTTCCCTCATAAAAGTTTTATTTGGGATCCTTTGGGAGGCCATGAGAACCTGTGGGAAATTTTTCAAACCATAGGAGCCCAAGCAAATTCTCCCAACGGACTACACCCATAGTCAAAATTGTTAAAATCTCCTATGGGACAGTATGCATTGCATCCCATGGTAAAAACCATGTACGTTGTTTTACCACAGCAATGTAAAACACTTTAGCCCATGGTAAAGTTTAAGGAATAACTTTCCCACAGGAAAACAACAAAATACTTCCCATGGCGGTATTAGACATATTTTCCTGTGGGATATATTTATTCCATCCCCACAGGCGTATTTTTGCGGAGTATTTTCCTATGGGCGTCCTACCCCATAGGAAAATTTCGTATAATCCCAACCTATGTAATGTAAGTTACATGGAAATGATAGTGGATGTTTTCTGATTTGTATTTTTAATAATCGGATGCAATAAGTGGTATTATATCAAACTTGAGCTTTTGTTCTTCCTGACCTTGCATCCGAGTCACAGTCGGTCAAGCATATTTCTTTAATTTTCGTTAAAAATTCTACGGATGTTCGTGGTTGATAGATGACTCATGCACTCTTAGAATGCTCATGTATTGTCTGAATCTGTATTCGGAATTAATTAACAGATTTAATTTAACAATTTTTGCAGTAGTTCAGAAGTTTTTCACGAGAAGTTCATTCGTATTTAATGTTCGACATAAGTCACCGCCTTCCATCAATAATTTAAATGTCATCCCGGGTTCACGGAGAGGTTAAAATGTGTACTGCAGGATAGAAACTCACACTGATCGAAGTACTGAGATGGTAGTCGAAATGAATATGTAATAGAAAAGAGAGTACCATGATGATAACTGAAAAGGCAAACGGCTTACCATTACCATGAAGTCGTCATTGTGTAGACAGTAGGGCTAGTATGTTTTCAAGTTCTGCAAAGCTAGACAGCTCAGTTGTAAAAGCACAAAGCTGAGAAAATCAGACCCCCTTGCGTGCAGGCTGTAAAACTAATCTCAGGAGTGGCATTTCGTTGTGCTCCGAACTATTTGACAACACAAGGAAAGCAAATTTTTACTTCAGCACAGAATGTACCGTATACTTTTATATTCTCGTCTCTACTGCGTTTTACTTTTGTACATCCGTTAAGGCTTTCTGAAATGGCGGAATACATTAACTCTTAGCTGGAAACCTCTGGCTAACAATCCTAAAGTCGTCGCAGTCTGGATTTCGTCCTCGAACGAGTCAACATGCATTTCCTAATTCTATTCTGCGCTTTCACTTTAATAACTGCTTCTTCAACAACCAATGAGCTTGACTTGGAACCGATCCTCAATCATTACAACAGCTGCCGAATCCATTTAATATTTTTCAACAACACCGAATCCCAGGATGTTGGGATTCCTCAAATTTACGCGCCGACGTTCATTTCGTCATATAAAAGAGATATTCCGTGGGATAGTTACGACGACAAGGGCACCATATATTTAGCCAGACGGTTCCCGTATACCGTTAGCAGTGTAACGTATAAGCACACTACCAAATGTTTCCTACACTTGATCGTTTTCCCAACCGCCTCTAACATCATAGATACAAACCGTCATTTCCAATTGCATTACCCGGCCGACGAAAACCCGATAGTTCAAGCCTTCGACCAGATGCGATTCCACTCAATCGTCGCACCAAGAAAATCTCAATTTCTGAAAGATATGTTTGACTACGTGGAGAGTCAGGCTATTTTTTTGATTGTGAACTCAAGTCTACGAGTAATTTCACCATCTAAGAAGAGGAAAGTCGATATTTTCAAATTGCAATACAGGTGGATCCAGAGAAATAAATTCAAGTTCTTCAAACTGTACTGGGGGTCAAAGAACATTTTCGGAAGCGACAATAATATTGAAGATTTAATGAATTACATTGGCGACTACGATCAGCTTTCCATTCCAGAGATTGAAAAAAGACATGATGATCTGAACTTAGCGGCGATTTTGCAAGGAACAATCTTACAAGTCTATAGTGCCGTGAACATTCGTTTTGACACGTCCCAGAAGCGTAGCCAGACAGTGGGTGAAATCAAAGACATTCTCAGTTTCTGCCAGAAAAAACAAAATATTGTGCCATTTGAGCTAGCGATCGCATCAATTCTTCTTGAAAAGTTTCACAATTTTACTGTATCTAACTTGGACATTATGTTTATGGATGATATGAATATTCAGATTACTTACGAACCCCGGAACCTCTACTCTACAACACTCATAATGTTCGATAAGTATAACTTCAGAACGTGTGCGGGTTGGGAGCCGCCATACATTTCATTCATGGGATACCTTCAACCTTATCAAATTGCAGTATGGATCGTCGGAATTTTGTGCTTTGTAGTTGCGATCGGAATTTTTAATCTAATGTGGCGGAGGATTTCTAAGCGGGAACACTTTGGCCTTTTAATCATTTCTCATTTGCTTGAAAATAGTTTAGAGGTTAGCCGTAAACTAAGTAGTCGACTAACGTTCAGAATGGGAATTGGAGGATTCTTATTGATGGCCGTTGTAATAACAAACGCGTACAGGGGGATAGCTGTGACAGAACTAACTGCTCCATTGCGGGCTAAAAGGTTAGAAAGTCTGGATCAAATTCTAAAGGCGGATTTCCTTTTACGGACACCAATCAATCCGCGTATGACGGGATATGCTGATGGGGCAAACTTCTACAGGAAAACTAACTTATCGTTTTCAAGCTATTCTTTCTATTACAAATCTAGGCTTTTTCAAGTTGCTGCTCGATATTTCCAGGACACGTTGGCAAACCATTGGACGGAAAATGCGTTCTTCAGTACCGCCTTAGAAGTCGCCAATAGTTTCGCAATACCAATTGGATATCCAAACGTCACATTACAATCGTCTCTACTTGAATGCGACCAAACTGCTTACTTTGACTCGATCTATAACATGCCATCATTTTTTCAAGATTTCAATTTGTCTACACCTCCAAAACACTTATTTTTTGAAGGAAATGTAACTTCATTCCCAACTCCGGTCTACTGGTATTTTAATTTTCCCGCTCTTCTGCTGCAGGAATTTGTCTCTCGCGGGATGACCGTCATTGCACACTCTGGAATATTTGAACAGTGGTTTCAATTTTACACAAATGCGGACGACAGTGCGTTCAGCCGACTATCTCAAAGATCAAACGATCCTCAAAAATTAAGTCTACACTCGAACATAAGTGCTGTGTTCTGGGTCTATGGGATTTGTATTGCCATTTGCCTTTCAGTGTTAATAGTAGAGAATTACAGGTTGATCGCCCGTATGGTATGTAGTGCTATAAAGATTATCTATAACTGTAGTCGTAATGCTATTATGCGGTGCTGGGTTATCATAAAGAAATATTTGTGTTGGAGATGGACCGCACAGCACTACCAACTTTCCTCCTTTTTTTCTCGTCAAAAGAAGAATGGATATAACAACCAACCTTTAACTACTTGAAAGAAAAATCTCATTTTTCTGTACAGCAGTTTCGGAGAAATTGACATCCCAGAAGAATATTTCCATCCTCGTTCCAATTTGCTAGACATCACGATAAAAAATTAAGTGGGCATCATGTTTTACTATGTATAGTTTTACTATACATAGAGGCATAGACATATGAACATCTGAAGGGCTGTCACGTAAAGGCTTCATTTGGATTAATCATGTCGATTATGCACTTAAGACTTGACTTAAGCTTTAACACTTTAGAAATACTAATCTCACGCAAGAATGATTTAAAACATAATGGCCAAATCAAATACTTGTTATAAATATGTCTGGCCTGTCTGTCTCTTACACCGTCTGTCCCATTCGGTATATGTCATCCCGATTGATCAATTTCGTAGAACCGAAATTTACTGTATGACTGTATGTTATTGTTAGCTAAATGAAAGAATTAAATTTGCAAGCTTCATTAAGCGAAACGAAGTTCATGATTTGATTCCGAGACTTCAACAGATATTCTATAAATTTCTAAAACATTCGACGAAGTGAAGTTAGATAATTGGGACAACCGGGGTTTAATTCGATTTAATTGAGATTTCGGCGATGCGGTATCACTTTGCAGAACTCCAAAAATGGCTACGACGTAGTTCGAATAGACACAACATTTTACAACCGAGTCGCTCACAGTGATAAGCATATTGAACGTTCAAATATTCTTCGCTCGATCACTAACGACTTCATTTTTACCCGGCGCCCCGCCGCCGCCGAGGATTTTCACGGCGCACCGTTGATAAAATTACGAAAAATGCTTCAGTTTTGACCATTTCCTCCAAAATTTCAACCAAAAAAAACAAAATTTTATTTTTTTCTCAGAAAATTTTTTGAGAACATATTTTAAAAAATTTTTAACCTGAAAAGTGAATTTTCTGTACCAAAACGCCGACCACGCCGCCGCGCCGCCGCCGAAAATTTGAACGGCGGCGTCGACCGGCGCGCGCCGCCGCCGGGTCTAAATCACCCAAACGCCGCCGACTTTTTAGCCTCGGCGCACACCTCTAGTCCAAATCTTAGCAAAACCTCAAGAAAATGTGTTTACTCGACTCAAAGTGACCAATTTTGTCCTTTTTGACAGTTTTTTGATTTTTGTTTTGAAATTTCTGTTCCCAAGATCACTTTTTGCCCTCAACAATATGCAATTCACCATGCTAAAATACTGAGTACAAGGGGGGTTGGTGTTTTTCGAAAAACCCGTTATAACTTTCAAAAAACCGAAATGTGCGTCAAAACCAAAATACGTCAATTGACGATTATTTTTAGTCAAATTTAGAGATTCATTGCGTCGCGATGAAAAATTACCCGCCCTGACGTTCCCCTCGTCAGTGTAAGGTTGGAAGATGAGAAAAAATCTCTTTCTGTATAATTACGGTGAAGGTCCAAAGTGAATTCCTTTCTTTGGGTGTTCACAGACTTTTCGGGACGCTAATAACTAGAACATATCAAAAATCCATCGAAATTTACCGGCCCTCAAATATCAAAATTTGTTTTTACTAACCTTGTGCTCCAGGGAATAATAATCACTTGTCTGGAAGCTTATAGGATAAATTGAGAGACAATAGATAATAGAGATACAAAGGATTGATTCTGTCAATACAAAACAAAATCAACAACCCGTGGACGTAGTGCACTTTCCAACCACCAACCTGACGCTTTTAATTACTTAGCCAAGCACACTAGCTTTCCCACTCATCGTACATTCGTACAGGGTGTAGTTCAACTTGTCAAAAATTGCAATGGCGTATTTTATGGATTATTTTAACTTGAAGTAAAGATCCATTCTGACCCCACCAGGTACCACTAATGCTAAATACAAAAGGGAAGTAGAAGAAAAACTTTACTGGAAAAAGAATTGAAACAACTAATTTGCTGTCGTCAATTGCAACCTCGTTATAATTATTATTTCCTCATCCTCGCGTAACCATTGCGCGCCTGACTTTTAGGTAAATATTTCATTTAATCACTACTGGTGAAACGTATTTTTGACGTCAGTTTAACTCAGCGCGTCTTTTTCAGTTTAGGATTTGCATCAGCTCAATTGGATCCAAATTAATATATGAGTCAAATCATGTAATCTCAAACGTTTCTAATGCCCTGTAACAGCGGCAATAGACTGCAGTCTGCAGTCGGGACTAGGCTTGTTAGGGTATTTGCGCAGATGATGTCTCAAGCAGATCTGTCAATGCAAGCAATTCCGCGCCTGTTTCAATCTATAAAACCGGTTTAAATTGAATTATTCCTTGGCATTCCTTGCATGCAAACGTGAACATAAACAATCTTTTCTATTTGTCTTTTTGCTTTATTTTGGGAACAACTCGATAGCTTGTATTCTATTAAATCTATTAAAAATGTGCACGCGATACGATCCAGCAACAGCTAAACAAACCAAAATTCTTTAGCCAAATAGTAAACACACGCACACCTTTTTCACAACTGTAAAAATTATAATATAAATAAAAACCCAGAATGGGAATAAATGAGGTCCGGTTAGACTGGCTAAAACAAAATTGGCAAATGTTTTGTAAAAATATCGAATAAATACCCGGGTCGGGTATTTACCTGGGTAAATACCCAAATAATAAATACCCTACAACCCTAGTCGGGACAATAAATCTATAGTCCAGCTTATGACTACCGCATTAGGTTCAAATGGTCTTAGCCTGATTGGAAAAGTTGATCATGTTTGGAGACACACTGATGAATCTCCATTCCACATTTAACACAATCACTCTGGTTTTCATCAGTTTGGTTGCTCTGCTTCAAATCACTTCAGCTGATTCTTTGATTAACTGTCCTTTCGAGAAATTGCACACACTCTTCAACTCCTCATGTTTCCGCATAAATTACTGAGAGAAAAGAGATGGACGAAGCGACGAACGTTTTGTTCCATCCTCCAATGAATTCATGCAATGTACAAACTCAAATTCGTGCACTTTTGCATACATAAAATCCGTACACGCCAACACGCCCTAGAAACTCATTTGAGCAGTACACTATATACTCATTTGCAATGCAGCGGTCCAGCTGGTCACATAATATTCCACGTATACGAAACAAATGGCAGTTCCATATTTTCAACCTCGCAGTAATATTTCAAAATTTGGCCCAATTCCCTAGCTGCTCCTTACTCAAAAGCACATGTCACTCGTCCCAAAATTTTAAATATTACCGGAAGGTAGGTAATATGGAAATGTCATTTGTTTTGTGGAATGTTTTGTGACCACGTGTCCTCATTGCAAATAAGTAGTGCTCTGCATTAAGGAGTTTCTGGGGCGTGTACAGGTTTTAGTATGTATGCGAAAGTGCCTGAATTGGAGTTTCTACATTTGGTATGAATTCATTTGAGGATGAAACTAAACGTTCGTCCATCTGTTTTCTGCAAGAAATTTATGCGGAAACATGAGTAGTTGAAGTGGATGTGGAATTTCTAGAAATGACAGTAAATCAAAGATTCGGCACAATATTCTTTTGGTAGAAGCTAGTAAAACAGAAACGAAAACTCAAAAATTTGGATCAATAGAATTGGATTGGCAATTGTCCCTTTTCTTAATTGGATTTCGCTTCAGTCAAATGTGTCAACAGTCACGGACATTATTCTGTACACGCGTTGTCGGAATTTTTGTATCACGTCACATATATCACATATAATAGAAGCATTTCTCACCAGAGAATTTGATTGCATAACTGACAGCTCAAAATATTTATGTGTTTCTCAAACGATCAAAAATAAGCTCAACGGTTCAGATTCCAACCCCTATGGTGTTTAATTTTCTACCAGTTAATTCATTTTCAAGAACCTGCGTACTATTCGCAAAAGGACTAATGAAATTAATACCGAGTTCTTTTACTTTGTATTTGCCGTTCAGATGATTTCTGCGCCGACCTGCCACCGATGCGATTCATCGTGTTCTATTTGCACTGGAACTGAACGAATCGAAAAGAAATTCTAAATTATAATTTGCAACGTTACCACAAGTACCGCATATTTGGTTTGCCCGATTTCCGGTAAATTTTCTGCAATATGTTAGAGTGGTATTTACGTAGATACATATTATACTTATTTGGATGCATCTAGGAAATGAAAGAAAAAGTGGAGAGCCCAAGCCCTTAAGCTCTTTTACAAACTCGGAACTTGACTGCACATCCTTCGAGTCTCAAAGAGAGTCATTTGCCGTCAACTCCATGTTTATCTAAATGCTCTGTATTTTAGCTCAGAAAACTTGCACATAAAATGACTACATAGTAGTACAGGATCAAGTCCATTCTAATTCAGTGGTTAAAAGGAGTTTTGTATTTTTTAAGTGAACTTACGATCCATACAACTACCGAAATCGGCGAACACAGTAAAAGTATCATTTGCAATATGACGTTGCTTTTTACTATTCAAATGGGTGAATATCTATTGGAGCCTCCCCATAGTGAAATGAAAAGGACCACTCTACAGCGGCCATTTAACTCGAAGTACTCCATTTCATTTTCCGATGGATAAATTCTTCCAAAACTGAAATTGGACTCTGAAGGATCATTTCAGTTTCATTGATCAATTTCTTTGTCGGATGTGGGTATTTTTCCTAATGCCGTCTCCTCCAATTCTGAACCCATTCATCTTCATTCCGTCATAGCCATGTAGCACTTACGACAAATATCCTTGGTTTACTCAACTAAAAAAAGCCATTCGTGTGTGCTATTATATTTTTGAAAAATTATTTACTTGTACGCTGTAACTAAAGTTAGCGCACCTCAGTGCAAGCTAAAGTTTGGGTGGATGTTCTTGGCGTCTCGTTTCTAGAACCTACTTACCAAACTTATGAACGTCATGAAATGAATATCTCCCTGATATTTTCATATTTTGCACTTACGAATGCCAAAGTCCAAAAAATTGTGTCTATCTCTGTCAAAGTTGTGTTTGCTCAAGTCATTTTAACTGATCTTTAAGCCGGCTCAAGAGATTAGAAAGAAAACTTTCAGGCTATCCACCATGCACAAATATAGTTTTCATCTCTATCATTTACGGTGTTTCAAAATGAACGGACTTGTCATATTTTGTTGCCGTCGAACCGAGAAAGCGACAAATAATTCCAAAAAAAGTCTAAAGACATCTGTCAAACTTAGAGCCCTTTATCCTGTAACAAATGGGTTCAAATGTGTATCTTCGTTGCAATGGACGAGACAACTCGGAAGTTTTACACGAAACACGACATGTTACAAAGATCATATGGATAACAAAATATCCGTATTTTGAACTATGTAGTCCAAGAAATAACCGTATCAGAACTGTGCTCTCAAAGTCTAATACGTCCATATTCCCCATTACTGCCTATATTTTAATTGTGCACTTGTAAACAGGCTTAAATAGTTGCCAGTTGGCGAAATCGGCCTTTCAGAAAAAACAGTTTGGGCGAGATTGTTGAGTTGTGCACTAAGTACTTCCCTCGTTAGTTGAGTGAAAACGATATAATTATCTGGTTTCTGCGGACTATTTGCACAAAACAATGTGTTTGAAACTGAAATTCATGATTGTCAGTGTGGACAGATTTCATGATATGTTCTGTTCAGTTTCTACTCAACCTGTGAACTCCGATAGGATTGATTAAGTAATTGAACAGTAAGCAATTTGTTGACATTGAGGGTAGGTTCTCAGAAGTTATTAGTATGGAAATCGGACTGGTTCAGGGTAGTATTATTGGTCCACCATTTTTCACGTATTATATTAATGACATGCCGGAAGTACTGAAATCTTCTATGCCTGAATTATTTGTGGATGACACTAATTTGTTGTTTTTTGGTCATTTCAATTATATTGATAGATTAAAAACACTTGTCAACAGTGAAATGAAAAATGTGTGTGTGTGGGTTAATGATAATGTACTAACACTCAATGATGATAAAACCAGGTTAATGCTTTTTGGCACACCTCATAGGCTCAAAACTATTGATGATTTCTCAATTATTGTTAATACCGCTATAATTAAATCATGTAAATCTATTAAGTGTTTAGGTCTGACAATGAACTCTAATTTGAATTGGGATGATCACATAGAAAATGTTGCTGCCGTATGCTACTTACGTATCCGAAGCCTGTATAAAGTGATCGGTTTTATTCCAAATGAATATAAAATAATTGTAACTTCTTCATTGGTACTGTCATTGCTTAATTACATGTCTAGCATATGGGGTTATACAACAAAGAAAAACTTAAAAATTATAGAAAATGTATTAAGAGCCATCGCACGTCTTGTTAGTGGTAAAAGGAAGTATGATAGTGTATCAGCGTTGATTTGTAATGATCTGAAATGGTTGTTTCCTGACGAGATGTGTAAATTCAATGTGCTCTGTATATTTTTCAAAATGCAAAACTGCCTGGCTATTCAATTCTTCGGGAACTATTTCTCTGTCAATAGTGATTTCCATCGATACCCAACATCGTCGGCCAGTGATATTCGTGCTAATATTAAACCTAATTCCCATTTCGGCCTTTCTACATTTATGTATAGTTCTGTCAGATTGTGGAATACATTACCCGAAAGCTTGAAGAGAGCGTCGACATTCCTAGTGTTTAAAGGTCTACTAAAAACTCATCTTATTAATTTGCAAAAATCATAACTTCAAGCTATAAATTGAAAACAATTTGTTCAACTGTATGTAGGGAAGTGTGACGAAAGAATAAGTCTCCTTTGACAAGTTATATATATGTTCGATGATCGAATTCGTACTAAATTGCTGTCTGATTTTTTGTCATGTGTTTACTTTGCATGGCGATATAATTGCCCATTTAGTTTGGGAATTGTCGTGTTTATGAAGTGTTGATTTTGTACTATATTTGTGTTGGGAATACTTGTGTTCAAATAAATAAATAAATAAATTGAACCAAATTTTTCACTTTTATGGGTTCTTGCTCTCCTCGCCGAAATTGGTCGTAAATTTGTTGAGCCGTCGACCTAAAGTACCATTACCTGTACGATTTTGCAGTGAGAGAAATGGCCCACCATTGACTCCTAAGTGGTGTCCCGGTTTTCTGTAAGCCCTGAAGATTTACTTCCATTTCTCCTTACGAGTAATGGATTACTGTTCCTGTAGATTTTTACAAGTGTGTACGTGGATTTATGCTCCATATTTCGTTCAATTGAAATAGATATGAAAACCTAAAATAGACAAAAGCTGTACTTGAGATACCTGGACCATTCAACGAAATGCCTTCCGAGTGTTCCGAGTTCACGTTCCAAATTTATTTGGAAGATAAATTAATGTTACTCGTTTTTACGGATTCCGAACTAAATTAAGGTTTCCATCTGTAAAGTCTACAGTAGCAATTTTCAAACCTATGCACCACGGCATATTGTAGACCTCGCTCATTTGTTACATTTCGAAATTTCGCAAACACGGACAAATTACAAGATTGCTGGTTAGAATGTAATAGATTCATGACCCATGCAAACAATTTATCGGAGTGAATTTCAACACTGACAACGAACCACTTGAGGTGGTTCCATGAGTTTGCATCCAAATTCCTCGGGAATGATTTTTTTACAATCCTGACACTCATAA